>VZSF01005926.1:48820-142562 GCA_013398295.1 Chionis minor | reverse complement strand
TCTACTCACCACTGGAGAGGCCACATCTGGAGTACTGAGTCCAGTTCTGCCCCCTTGTTGTACAAGGAAAGCGTAGACATACTGGAGACAGTCCATTGAAGAGCCACAAAGATAATTAAGAGACTGGAGCATCTCTTGTACAAGAAAGGCTGAGACAGCTGCAACTGTCTAGCATAGAAAAGAAAAGGCTCAACAGAAATCTTATCAATGTATATAAATACCTGGAAGGACCATGCGTAGAGGGTACATAGAGCCTGGTTCCTTTCAGTGGTGCCCAGGGGCAGGACAAGAGGCAACGGGTACGAACTCAAACACAGGTTGTCCTGTCTGAACATCAGGAAACAATTTTTTACTGTGAGTATGACTGATCACTGGCACAGTTTGCCCAGGAACATGGTGGAGTCTCCATCCTCGGAGATGTTCAAAAGCCATCTGTACACAGTCCTGGGCAACTGGTTCTAGGTGGCCTTGCTTGAGCAGGGGAGTTGGACCAAATCACCTCCAGAGGTCCCTTCCAAACTCATTTTGTGATTTTTTGAGGAGTCCCTAAAAGCTCATTTGGATTTGCTTTTGGTTCTGAACTATCTTGTAACATATGTACATAAACTTTGAAAAAAATCATAGTCTTGTAGTAGAATGAATTGAGACATCACTCTTTCATTCCTGTCATCACTAAGGAAAAGCTTAAGCCTTTTTTCCTAATATTTCCATGCAAAATTTCAGTTTTGAAATTAATTAATATGTAATCAGTGACCTGTCAAGCAAAACTATACTGAATGCAACCTTTTTTTCTCAAGCATAAGAAGAGTGACTACTGAGAACTGATATTCCCTAGATCCACTCCATGCAGCACAATTAAACCCTTATTTGTAGTGTCTGCTTCTTCTTGGTTTGTATATTTCAGCTTACCAATTCAAAACCATATAAAAACTTAAATATTAATCCAGAAATAACTTCTATTTCCCTAGTAAAGTTTGATAGTACTTCCCAAGTCTGTTTTTCTCAGTATTTCTACTTTTAAATACAAACACTTATCAGCTGTGCCATTCAATTTTCTATTATTTTGTCCATGCAGTGAGGTGTTGCTGAATGGCTATAATGGGCTGATTTTGGACTGNTTAATTTTTTTAGTCTTCATGATTGTTAATATTAAGAAACCTAGTTTGCTTTCTCAGTCGTCTTTTTTTCTGCAGACTTGTCTTGTCTCAAAGGAATTTTTCCTCCGACATTTTGAGACCACCTATTTACTTGCACTGTTTTTTCATACCTGGTGAAAAAAACTTATTTATGCAACACGACTGCTTCCTATAGCACTGGTGTTTATGATCTCTGCCTCTTTCCTGTTTCCCTTCCTTTATTCTTTCTTCCAGTTCCTCCATTTTATCCCAGACTACATGCATTTTCTGAACAAATAGGATAAAGTGTCCAATAATACTGTGGATTCTATTTTGTCATCGTAGTACGGCTATTTCTCTCTTCCTTTCTCCCCCCATATCTTCTCAGCTTACTCTAGAGGACTTTAAATGGTTAGTCTTACATTTCTGTGTTTTATCCAAGAGTGGCATTCTGATAAATCTGAAGTCAAGGTGAGTTTTGTCATTAGCTTCAATGGAGACAAGTGTTCTCTGGTATTAATTCTTTGTAGAGGTTCGTTTGCTAAGGCCTGCATTGTTTGAAACACAATGATTCTGAACATTACGTGCCTCTTAACTATGTATGCTGGCAGCAACAAGTAAACATTTTCTGTGCAAGTGGGAGATGCCAGCTTCTTGCCCAAAGAACTTAACCAACAAGCATGGTAAGATCAAATGGAGTGAGGAGATTCCTCAAGGCAGTTCCTGGAGTGCATTGATGTTAACTTTCCCCTCCAAGCAGTAGAGGAGAGATGCTCTTCTGGACTTCATACTCAGCAAAAAGGATAGGCTTCATACTCAGCAAAGGGAAAGGCTAGTGGGAATGTGAATACCAGAGTGAGCCTTGTCTTCAGTGACTGCGAGATGGTGGAGTTCAGGATCCTGAGAGCAGACAGGAAGGCGAAAAGCAAGCTCACAGCCCTGGACTTCAGGAGAGCAGACTTTGGCCTCTTCAAAGATCTGCTTGGAGGAGTCTCAAGGGATAAGACCCTAGAGGGAAGGGGGGCCCAAGATTAATATTCAAGGATGCCCTCCTTCAAGGTCAAGAGGATTCCATCCCAACAAAAACAAAGCCAGGCAGAAATGCCAGGAGGCCTGTGTGGATGAACAAAAAACTCCTAGCCAACCTCAAACACAAAAAGGAGGCATACAGAGGGTGAAAACACAGACAGGTAACCTGGGGGGAATACAGAAACATTGTCTGAGCATCCAGGAATGAAGTTAGGAAAGCTAAAGCCCAAACATAATTGAGTATGTCCAGGGATGTCAAAGATAACAAGAAGGGCTTCTACAAGTAAACAGGTGACAAAGGGAAGATTAGGGAAAATGTGGGCCCATTGCTCAATGAGATGGGGGATATGGTTGCATAGGACATGGAAGAGACTGAACTACTGAACACCTGCTGTGCCTCAGCCTTTACTAGCAAGACCAGCCTTAAGGAATCCCAGGTCCCAGAGATGATGGGGAAAGGCTGGAGTAAGGAAGAAGTACCGTTAGTGGAAGAGGATCAGGTATGGGAATACTCCTGAACATACACAAGTCAACAGGCCCTGATGGGATTCATGAGTGCTGAGGGAGCTGGCCAGTATTTGGAGGATAGTAATTAGTGATGTACCCTAGGAGTCTATACTGCATCCAGTCCTGTTTAGCATCTTCATTAACGATCTGGTTGATGAGACAGAGTGTACTCTCAGGAAGTTTGCTCATGACACAAAACTGGGAGGAATGGCTGATACATCAGAGCATCGTGCCACGATCCAGAGGGACCTAGACAGGCTGGAGAAATGGGCTGACAGGAATCTCATGGTCAACAAGTGTAAAGTCCTGTTATCTGTGGAGGAAAAATATCAGGCATGAATATATGCCCGGGACTACACATCTGGGAAGCAGCTAGGAAAGGACCTAAGGGTCCTGGTGTATACCAAGCCTGGGCTGCATTAGATAAAGTATTGCCAGCAGGTTAAAAGAGGTAATCCTTCTCCTCTACTCACCACTGGAGAGGCCACATCTGGAGTACTGAGTCCAGTTCTGCCCCCTTGTTGTACAAGGAAAGCGTAGACATACTGGAGACAGTCCATTGAAGAGCCACAAAGATAATTAAGAGACTGGAGCATCTCTTGTACAAGAAAGGCTGAGACAGCTGCAACTGTCTAGCATAGAAAAGAAAAGGCTCAACAGAAATCTTATCAATGTATATAAATACCTGGAAGGACCATGCGTAGAGGGTACATAGAGCCTGGTTCCTTTCAGTGGTGCCCAGGGGCAGGACAAGAGGCAACGGGTACGAACTCAAACACAGGTTGTCCTGTCTGAACATCAGGAAACAATTTTTTACTGTGAGTATGACTGATCACTGGCACAGTTTGCCCAGGAACATGGTGGAGTCTCCATCCTCGGAGATGTTCAAAAGCCATCTGTACACAGTCCTGGGCAACTGGTTCTAGGTGGCCTTGCTTGAGCAGGGGAGTTGGACCAAATCACCTCCAGAGGTCCCTTCCAAACTCATTTTGTGATTTTTTGAGGAGTCCCTAAAAGCTCATTTGGATTTGCTTTTGGTTCTGAACTATCTTGTAACATATGTACATAAACTTTGAAAAAAATCATAGTCTTGTAGTAGAATGAATTGAGACATCACTCTTTCATTCCTGTCATCACTAAGGAAAAGCTTAAGCCTTTTTTCCTAATATTTCCATGCAAAATTTCAGTTTTGAAATTAATTAATATGTAATCAGTGACCTGTCAAGCAAAACTATACTGAATGCAACCTTTTTTTCTCAAGCATAAGAAGAGTGACTACTGAGAACTGATATTCCCTAGATCCACTCCATGCAGCACAATTAAACCCTTATTTGTAGTGTCTGCTTCTTCTTGGTTTGTATATTTCAGCTTACCAATTCAAAACCATATAAAAACTTAAATATTAATCCAGAAATAACTTCTATTTCCCTAGTAAAGTTTGATAGTACTTCCCAAGTCTGTTTTTCTCAGTATTTCTACTTTTAAATACAAACACTTATCAGCTGTGCCATTCAATTTTCTATTATTTTGTCCATGCAGTGAGGTGTTGCTGAATGGCTATAATGGGCTGATTTTGGACTGCCACAATCTGCCATCCTTGATTATGTGCTGAACTGAGATAAACTGATAGAATTGTTGCAATTATACTTTTACAGAGACTTTCGGTAGCAGGAAGGGAGTAATTTCTGTTAGCAGCAATTTTTGTTATCAACATAGTCCCACTGAAGTATATTAAAGAATACTTTACTTGGGAGAAGTGGCATGATTTTTCCTTTCATAGAAGTTCGAGGAATATAGGCCAGACAAATCAACACTAATACAGTTTTTCTATATTAGTCTCACTAAGCAATAAATATCTTAAAGGCTTAAGATACTTACTTAGTATTATGAGGAGATCCAGCTATTTCCGTAGCTGTCATACACTACAATTTAGATATGAGAGTAACAAAGGGCTAACAGTGATTAGAGATGTCAGGAATACACAAGTTTAACCCTTTCTTTTCAAAGGTAGCATGTCGGGGTTTTTTTAAGGGCTGAGGATAGGGAAAGGAAGAGAAAGTGAGAAAAAAATATTGAATACCAGACTAGGCAAGAGCTAATGGTTTAAGGGCATTCAGCTGACACACTGAGGTTGGACTGAAGTCACTAGTCTGAATTAAACAGAGTGATCTATCCCTCAGGGCTTAGTCTATTGTGTAGAGGGCTACATTCCTTCTCTGATTTTGCCTAGAAATTCCATAATTACTATACAAAAAACTGCTTTATTTTTATTAATATTTTGTAAATTGTATTAAAAAAGGGTAACTGCAAATCCAGTTTCTGAACCAACTGTCTTATACTGTACATTGACCAATAGAGTAAGAAAAGAAAAGGAACTATCCATTTGTTACTTAATAGGAAATGAGATCAAATGGCAGATGTTGCCAAGACAATTGGAGTATTCTATCTCTTCTTTGCTTGAGTCTTCACTGAAAAGTTAATTTGAACAGTTACATATCACATTTTAAGTAGCAGGGGAAGAGCACAGGTCAAGATAGGGAACAAGAGAATAAGGAATGTTCCAAGAGCTCATATTAGATATACTCATCAAGGCAGCTCAGCCTAAGGAGCCTATACCTTAGAGTATAAGTGCTTCCTATAGTATAGACATATTCAGCAGGAATCAAGAGGTAGAACTGACATTCTGTATTGCTAGAACCAAAGCAGCTGTTTGCCAAAGAAACAATGCCTGTGCCATATCTTTTATATATTCCTCCATCTACTTTGTATATTCATTTTATAGTACTTCTTAACTGCATTAGTGAATGTTTTAGGGAGCAATTTGGATTAAAATTATTTATGGAGCAAATTAATTATCACTTAGTATTGCGTTACAATGGTTCTATTATTACTGAAAATTCATTGCAGTGGTTGAAGTTCTTGGCTGGAATCAATGTAAGGAATAGAGTATCCTGACTCCTGTCCTGTGGAGCGCTTTGTAAAAGGCTTCCATTTCACCTCTCTGATTTTGACAAGAAATTCTATGTTTACTAAATCAGTTACATGCAAAAAAGCAACAAAAATACTTTTATTATTCTTTTAGACGAGATGTTAAAAAGATATTTACAAATTTTAAACATTAATTCTATATAATAAATAGATAGACGTCAAAAGTTTTCTTCTTTGAATATGTAGAAATGTGGTTAGGTCAATATATTGCGCCTGCTGAAAGATCACTATTCAAGAGAGTGGACAGATATGGAAGTCTAAGTAATAAATCTTCATTAGTAAATTGTTGTGGAAAGTGTGGGGAGTCTTATGAATGTTTAAGACACTACAGTAAAAGCCACTTAGAACAAACCTTTATATTATATAGAGGTTTGTCTTAAACAATGCTAGTCTGCTAATACACAAATCCAGAATAAAGTAGACTGGTTTTGAGTGACTTCTGACTACAAGATAGACTAGGGTTAAAACATGCAAACTAAAAGTACATCATTTGGATGGGAGAGAAAGAAAAGAGACACAGCTCTCAAGGACCTGCTTAAAAAAAAAAAAAAAAAAGAAAACATAGAAACAACTTTTTACAAAATGTTAAAAAAATATAGAGCTGACACTAGTTTATTCCAAAGTATTTGATGTTTTCAGCAGCTTTCAGAAAGACAGGGAAAGAAAGCTAAAATATAGATGAAGAGAACTTCACTTATTCTGAAGTGGGATACATGAGCAATATGTTTTTAAGTACATAGTGAAAGGGAAGATAAAACCAAAAAGTATATGGCTAAGCTAATTTTTGGCTAACACAGAGTGAATAATCCAATTCAAGTTGGTAAAAGCCAGCTAATTTTTTTTAGACATGAGACCACTCATTTTCTTTCTTATCTTGTGAAATACAGACTATTCCGACACTATTACTTCAAATTCTAAATAGAAGAAGACAGTAATTTCGAAGCAGAAAAGTATGCAGAGATTCAAGTTACAATTTTTCAAACAACAAAAAAGCACATATAACTATACAATGGTGGAAATGGTGCAACCCAAGACAATGTCCATCAGCAAAGGTATTGAGAACTGCAGTGACATTCGGGATTCTTTCAAGAATTTGCAAGTGCCATGAGAGTGTGGCGAACAGGACAAAGAGGATCTAACTGACATCATTAGTTCAGAGGGGTAATTCACAGCAACCATACCCAACACTTTTGCATAGGATGAATAAACTACCAGCCTGAAATAAAAAGGAATATTTGTTTGTTTCAAAGTTGGGCACAGATGTATAAATTGATGTGGTGCTAGAAAGAATGGCACCAGAATAATACTTGCAATAAATGGAACAGAGATAAGATTTCTACTAGAATAGTATGTGAATTAATGGGTATGTAAATCCCTCATTAAGAAAAAGTGGTTTAGACAATCAAGGGACCTGGCAGAATGAGGAGGATATGAAATTTTTCAGCATAGTGAAAGGCTGAAAGAAAACAAACTTCACTCTTTTACATTTATTAAATTTCTTCTTACCTTAACAAATGTTAAAAGATGGACTAAATCAGTATCACAGAGCAAGAAGAGAATGTTAGCTAAAAGATGGAAATATTGAGACATTCAAATACATAGAGTCAAATTCTAAGAAATAAGCCTGCACACAGGATATTTAACTAGAAACTACTTTTTAGATTGTATAAATGGCGCTAAGATTTGTGCATTTTTATGTTGTTACTGTGGGGTAAAAAAAACCAAAAAAACACCAAAAAGAGAAAATGAGGAGGTTTTTTCAAAGTGATTTGAGAAAAAAAAAACCAACTACCTGAATCAAAGATAAGCAAAAGCGTGATATGCAAGAGAAGGATTAAAATTAGGTGTGGGGAAGAGTTAACACTCCTAAGTGAGGAATATAGTCAGAGTAAGACTGAGAGCATTACTTGCCTGATTTCTGAAAGAGATAAAAAGGTAATGAGTTTCTTCTGTATGAAGAAATAAGTAGGGTTAGTTGTATTGCACCTGGGTGAATCTTCGAGCCAGGGAAACTATTCTACAGAGCTGTTAAACAGAGAAGGACTTACCTTTTTAATATGCATTTGAAAAACCTAAAAGGAATTAACCAAATAAGTTACAACGGAAGCAAGCAAAAACTGCATGTAAATAAGCTTAATGAAGAAGGAATTTTTGGTTCTAATTCTTACATGTAATTCTTTTTTGTGAGTGAAATGTATATTAACTGAAATGGACTCCAAAATACTAGCACTATAAAAAAAGGATTAACAAACAAGAAGAGATTACTTTTTTCCAGCACTGTTCTTGATTTACCCGTGAGACAGTTGTGGATTGAAAAGGCATGGTGAAGTGAAGTACCAATCTAAACGTTGTACATATCAGTGTAATAAGAGAGCTTTCTTGGGGGTTAGGTTTGATGTGAACTGTGATTGCCAGATTTACTCCACAATGTGAGACTTAGGAGAAAGTAATTAAGGTTTTACCACAGACTTTTGAATGGTATAGCCTCATTGAAGAAGTAATTTCTAAAGAGCGTAAGATTGTAATTGCTTCGAAAAGTGTATGGAACATAATATACTGTGATCGTTCACAGATTAATCACATGAAAAAGATCATTTGGGGGTGTCAATGAAAAACAATGATTTCCTAGAAGAAAAATAAACTCTTATATCTAGTAACTGGGTGGAAAAAAAAAAAAAAGAAAAAAAAATGTATGTTGCACCTCTTGTCTCCCATTTTCAGCTCCTTGAAATAGCTGGAATACAAACTGGTGGCTTTTTTGATTGTTAAATCCATCTGTCTTAAGGATGAAAAAATATTAACATGGACATAGTAATGTGGAATCATTAGAGAGTCTATTGGGCTTGAATTTGAATGATTAATAAACTTTCATATCTTTAGTAAAAAATCTGGTTAAACACAAAATCAAAAATAATAATAATAATAAAGTATGGAAATAAATTGAACATAAGAATTCCTTTATTCAATGCAATTAAACTACAGAATGGCTTTAACAAAAAAAAAAAAAAAAAGACAGTTTGATCATTGGGCCCTAGGTCAAATACTAGCATCACACTGTAATATTGATGTTTCGCAAAGAACCACAGGTAGAGCATGGTGTTCATATTATATCTGTACTAGCAAATAAAGCAGTGCCGGGTTCTGGATTGCTCCTGACCACTGGAGCTCCATTTCTGCTCTGATTATTCATTAGAGTGGTCCTGGCCCTGGGCTAGGCCACCTAGCACCCTCTTAAGGCAAACCCTGTGCATGATTCAGGAGTCTACACGGGGACAAATGCAAACAGGTATTTTGGATGTGGACTATGCTGGTTATGAGGGAGTGAGAGAATTTTCCAGGTGATTTCCTTTAAGAGATTTCCCTTAAAACTTATTTTTCCCATTTCTAAGAACCTACATATGGCAGAGACTGTATAATACTGTATTATAGTACTGTATTATAGATTACGGTATTAAGATTATATTAATAATAATGATGTATTAAAATACATTATATATATTACTGCATAATAGTGAACCAATTGTCCTTTGATAGGCTGAGGTTGTTAAGGAAGAAATGGGAAAAGACCTTTATCACGCTAAGGACAAAGGCAGTTCAGTGATAGCTATAAACATACTTATACTAGTTTAAAGTAAAAAAAAATAAAATTGTATTAGCTTTATTTCAGAATAAATATATGTTTGGGGGTTTTGGTTCTTTTTTTCTGAATGGGTAAGCATTCATTCTTGTAACAATCATTTAGCCTTCAAAACTGTTTTCAATATAAGTCCATTAATAATAAGGCCAAATGAACTATTGCAATCACAGAATCACAGAGTCACAGAATCACAGAATGTCAGGGGTTGGAAGGGACCTCTGGAGATCATCTAGTGCAACCCCCCTTCCAGAGCAGGTTCACATACAACAGGTTGCACAGGATGGTGTCCAGGCAGGTTTGGAATGTCCCCAGAGGTGGAGACTCCACCACCTCTCTGGGCAGCCTGTGCCAGGGCTCAAAGTAAGGAAGTTCCTCCTCATGTTCAGATGGAACTGCCTGTATTCAAGTTTGTACCCATTACCTCTTGTCCTATTAGTGGATACCACTGAAAAAAAGACTGGCCCCCTCCTCCTGGCACCCTCCCTTTAAGTATTTGTAAGCATTGATGAGAGCCCCCCTCAGTCTTCCCTTCTCCAGACTAAAAAGACCCAACTCCCTCAGCCTTCCCTCATAAGAAAGATGCTCCAGCCCCATAGTCATCTTGGCAGCCCTTTGCTGTCCCCTCTCCAGCAGTTCCCTGTCCTTCTTAAACTGGGGAGCCTAGAACTGGACACAGTACTCCAGTTGCGGCCTCACCAGGGCAGAGTAGAGGGAGAGGATGACTTCCCTCCACCTGCTGGCCACACTCCTCTCGGTGCGCCCCAGGATGCCATTGGCCTTCTTGGCTACAATGCACACTGCTGGCTCATGGGCATCCTGTTGTCCACCAGGTCTCCCGGGTCCCTCTCTGCACAGCTGCTTTCCAGCAGGTCAGCCCCTAACCTGTACTGCTGCATGGGGTTATTCCTCCCCAGGTGCAGGACCCTACACTTACTTTTGTTGAACTTCATTAGGTTTTTCCCTGTCCAACTCTCCAGCCTGTCCAGGTCACACTGAATGGCAGCACAGCCTTCCTGTGTGCCAGCCACCCCTCCATTATATTTGATATTCTGTTAAACACAGGACAGAATTTTATGTAGATTTGGGCATAACATTTCACAAAAAGCTTCAAAGGAGAGCACTTTTCTCTGGTGAACACACAGAAAACAGATAGTGCATATTTCTGCAGAGCTAGTAGGTAATTCTATTTTGCTTGCAGTGCTCGCTTAGGCTCATAATATTGTAATCTGTTTCCTCTAAATTCTTGCTTTGTCTGGCTATGTCTGTTAAGTCAATCTTTTGTTTAACCATCCCCCTGAAATTATATGCTACCAAGAAAGAGGATAGTTGACAATCACAGAAAAGGTGCTGGCTGCTTTAAAATAAATGCAAATGCCTTTCCCATAAAATTCAGCCTATGCAAATTAAAATAATTCTGCACAGTCCAGTATCTGCATTTGTACATTTGGTAAAGGAATACAGAATCAAAGAATAGTTTGAGTTGGAAGGGGCCTGCAAAGGTCATCTAGTCCAACATCCCCTGCAATGAGCAGGGACATCTTCAACTAGATCCAGTTGCTCAGACCCCCGTCCTTTCTTCCTTCTATCTAGTCTAAATCTTCCCTCTTTTAGTTTAAAGCCATTACCCCTTCTCCTATCGCAACAGACCCTGCTAAAAAGTTTGTCCCTATCTTTCGTTTAGGCCTCCTTTAAATACTGAAGGGTGGCAATAAGGTCTCCTGGAGCTTTCTCTTCTCCAGGCTGAACAACCCCAACTCTCTCAGCCTGTCCTCACAGGAGAGGTGTTTCAGCCTTCTCATTGTTTTTCTGGTTCTCCTCTGGACCCACTCCAACAAGTCCATGTCTGTCCTGCGCTGAGGCCTCCAGAGCTGAATGCAGTACTCCAGGTGGGGTCTCACAAGACTAGAGCAGAGGGGCAGAATCACCTCCCTCAATGTGCTGGCCACACTTCTTTTGATGCAGCCCAGGATACAGTCGGCTTTCTGGGCTGTGAGTGGGCATTATCAGCTCATGTCCAGCTTTTCAACTACCAGCACTCCCAAGTCCTTCTCAGCAGGGCTGCTCTCAATCCCTTCATCCCCCAACCTGTATTGATACTGAGGGTTGCCCCAACCCAGGTGCAGGACCCTGCACTTGGTCTTGTTGAACCTCATGAGGTTCACACAGGCCTACTTCTTGAGTTTGTCCACGTCCCTCTGGATGGCATCTGTGCATCAGGTGCCTCAGCTGCACCACTCAGCTTGGTGTCATCTGCAAACTTGGTGAGGGTGCACTTGATCCCACATGTCGTTGATAAAGATATTAAACAATACTGGTCCCAGTACAGACCCCTAAGGGACACATTACTAATCTCCATCTGGACATTGAGCCTTGACCACTACGCTCTGGATGCAATGATCCAACCAGTTCCTCATCCACCAAACAGTCTATCCATCACATCCATGCCTCTCCAATTTAGAAAGCATGATATTGTGGGGGACTGGGCAGGACTTGCCCTTGGTGAAGTCATGCTGGCTGTCTCAAATCACCTCCCTGTCCTCCATGTGCCTCAGCATAGCTTCTAGTAGGATCTGTTCCATGATATTCCCAGGCACAGAGGTGAGGCTCACAGGTCAGTAGTTCCCAGGGTCCTCCTTTCTAGCCTTTTTAAAAATGGGTGCAATATTTCCCTTTTCGCAGTCACTGGGAACTTCACCTGATTGCCATGGCTTTTCAACCATCATGGAGAGTGCCTTGGTAATTACATCAGCCAACTCCTTTGTGACTCTGGGATATGTCTCATCTGGTCCCATAGATTTTTGTATGTTCAGGTTCCTCGGGTTGTCACGAAAAGGATCTTTTCTTCCAGTGGGAGGGACTTTTCTCTCCCAGTCCCTGCCTTGCGTCCATCCACTCAAGAGGTACGGGAAGAAAGGTTGCCAGTAAAGACTGAGGTAAAAGAGTTGTTGAGTACCTCAGCCTTCTCATCTGTTGTTATCAGTTTGCTAGTCTTGCTCATCAATGGGGGGTACACTGTCTTTGATCTTCCTTTGCTGGCTGACATATCCATAGAAGCCCTTCTTATTCTTTGTGTCCCTTGCCAAGTTCAGCTGCAGCTGCAACTTGGCCTTCCTGACCCTTTCCCTACACAACTGGGCAGCATCCCTATTCTCTTCTCAGGATACCTGTCCGTGCTGGCACTGCCTGTGCATCTCTTTCTTGCCCTTTAGTTTGACCAGAAAGTCTCAACTCAGCCGTGCCACTCTCTTGCCTTCCTTTCCTCATTTCTTACACCTGAGGATTGAGAGAATCTTGTGCTCTAAGGGAAGCATCCTTAAAGATCCGCCAGCTCTGTTCTGCTCCCTTGTCCCTGAGGGCACTTTCCCAGGGGGTCCTGTTGACTAACTCCTTGAAGAGATGGAAGTTTGCTTTCCTAAAATTCAGGGTCCTGACTTTACTCTTCCCGTGACCCAAATTTCCTGGGACTGTGTCTCCACCACTGTATGATCCCTGCATCCCAGGCTTCCTCCAGTCTTGTCATCACCAATTATGTCACTTGTTTTAATGACCATCAGGTCCAGCATTGCCTATCCTCTGCATGCATTTGCCTCCATTCACTCCTTTCATTTAAGCTACTGCCTTCAGCCTGTCAGGGGGAGGATACAGGATCCCCTTGATTTTGGGTTTTTCCTGGTGGTTGTTCCTATTTGTCTCAGGGAGGACAGAGCATGGTTCCACCAGTCTACCCATTTCTCGGGATCCCGGATGCTCTTTAACCTTTCTACTTCCTGTCATAGTTCTGTGACCAGACTGAGGAGATCGTGCACCTATTTATCCAATATGGTTAAATGACTCGAGTTTACAATTGTATCACCTTCTTTAATGTAGGATTTTTTCTTGTTTCTACAGCAATTACTCATACCTCCCACTATTTCCTTCAACTGTTTTTTTTTTCCTTCACATGAGATAAATATATTTATCTGCCTTGCTGTTATACCAAGCCTATGTACTGTAGCTGTAGAATTATCTTTGTCTTTAATGTGTAATTTCTTTTGCAGTCAAGTGGAATAATTGGTTCCTTTTCTTCAACAGATTAAGCTTGTCTCATCTTCACTGCTTTAAAATGAAGCTCTCTCTAGCTGAAAATGCCTTCTTGACTGATGTAAGGGTCCTTGGTTTTTCCACAGCTCTGCAGGAACTCATAATATCAAGATTTCTCACCTCACTGAATACAAGGGATTTATTTTTTGTCCTGTCAATGGTATTCTAGAGCTCTTATAAATTAATACAATCTTACTGCATATCAGTAGAAACTTGGAATATTCATAGAATGGTTTCAGCTGGGATTGTCAAGAGTATAAGCTTTGGTTTAGCTCTGTTGCTACTGATTCCTATCATTCCTTCCTTATTTTCAAGAGTTACATTATAGTGCTTGTGCTTTGAACAGTATATCACTTGTACATATCATCCCATTTAAATGTTACACCTATGACTTGGATAAAATACTGGAGAATTTCATTAGAAGTGAACAATGTTGTTTTATGTTCAGCATAAGAGTCGTTGCTGAAAATCTTTGTTACACTGGAATTAATTTTCATGACAGAACTGTTACTGAAATAAAAAGTCCCACTGAAACAAGTACGGATTTGGTAAATCTTGTCTGAATCTAATCTGCATCTGCTTTTTTTCAGGAAAGGAAGGGAACGTTTCAGATTTTCTGTAACTGAATTAAAATTAGGCTCTGCAAATAGATAAAGATGTAACAATTGTCTGATTTTCAAAGTTATCAGACTGCTGGCATATGCTGAATGCAGATGAAAAACTTGATTAGGACAAAAGAAGAAAATGCTAGCACTACCTTACCAATGTCTCTTGCACAATACTGTGAAACTGGAAAAAGGTACAAGAGCAAATGTGGAATCTGTTAAATTCTACATAACTTCACTATATTGCAATCATGAAAGAAAAAAATTAACACTAGGCTGGAACAGACCTTTCTTTTCTTTTCTTTTTTTTTTTTTTCCCCCTCATGCATCCAGTGTTAGCATTATGCTATCAGCAGAGGAAGCCAAAAATAAGAAAAAGCATAGAAAAGCCAAATTTGATATAGTGAGAGAAACATTTTTTTACAAGCAAATTAAAGACAAAGATTGTTATTTGCAAATTTAGACACAGATTTTTTTCTCTCAGCAGAAAAAAAAAAAGCCAACAAAAAACAACCCAAATAAAAAACAAGCACCAAACCCTCATGAAGCAAAGCTCAGCATGAACTAAACTCAATTGAAGAAAAGTTAAGGGTATCACCTTCAATTTACCTGTTATTAGTTCAACTATTAAATTAAATATTACAAGAAATCTCAGTCAAACAAAAACTTCAAAGTATTTTTCTGAAGTAGAGAAACATCATTTTCAGATCAACGTGAACTGTGAATGTTATTGACTGCGTTTTCAAACATTCCAAAATAAACTATATTCACAGTAAACATATTTAATATTTACTCAGACTACATTATCAATTCTGTAATTAAAGTATCAATTTATCATCAAAGAGATGGAATGCAATGGGATTTATTAATTAAAAGCCATCTCTTAACTGTATGCTAAAAAGCGTAAGACAGACGCTACTTTCCTGAAGGCAGACGGAGGATTGTATTTACAATTCTGTTATGGACAGGTGCCCAGATTTTAGCTTATCTATCATTTGCTACATGCTGAGTTTGTTGCATACAAGCTGCCATTACTAATAGTTTGGGACAGAGCCATGAAATTTCAAGTACTGTATATTTCAGGTCAGAGCACAATCTAGTTAGTGTCATCTGAAATACATCCACCATTCCTCTCCTTAATAAAGTCTGCTGGTGACCAATTGAACTGCAACACTGGTTTACTTCTATTTGCTCTTTTTTGGTGCATGCTAAAAGTAGGTTTTGCTTATGCTGTAGAAACACAGCTCTATTTCTTGTCTAAAGTCCTTTAATTTCTGGTATGTTTGTAATTTAATTTTCAATATCATTCTTTACACAAACTATCCAGGCTAAACACCTGTAGTATGCAGTATGCAATTACACAGACGGCAGAAAAAATAGCTTTCATTTCAAATAACACATCATATTCAGAAAAAAAAAAAATCTGCTCTACATTCAGTATCAAATCTTTTGAAATAAGCTAGAGCACATCTAGTTTTTGGCTTTTCATGTATACTGCATAGGATCGAAGGAACATTGCAATGGGTCACTGCAAGGAGGATTGGATGCTACAAATGTGTTTTACCAAACACTTCAGAATTTCCATTTGAACTTTAAGGTCAGTGAATTGCTGGCTTGTTTAGAAAGCACAGATCTGGTATTATTGTAGTGACAATTTCAGCATGGAGAGATGGAATTTCAATACTTTTATCTGCAAAACTGGTTTTGTTTGTTTGTTTGTGGAAAAGCATTCCCATAGCCATAACACTATACTAGAGAATTGAGATGATTACTTTTATATATTTTTTCCTACATTGTAGACCATGTTTTTTCAATAGTAATTTGAATCCATCAGATTTTAAAGCCTAGGGCTGGGAGATTGGGAATAGTTTCAAGTGTTTTCATAGACATTTGTTTTAAGCTTTTATTTGTCATTATATGTAGCAGACTAAAAGCAGCAAATGCTCATTTAAACTAGCAAGTGGAATAATCCAATAAAAAAGTATTAACAACCTTGACTAAAAGAAATGACAGCATGCATGCCAAGGACTTTTAGTGTACCAAGAACTGGAATTTTTGTGTGAAGCTCCCAAACAATTTATTTTCCTAGTGTCATCTCTGAAATTATGTCCATACCCAGCTTTATCTTAAAAGTACTCTAACAGCCCAAATTGTGCCCTGTTTTCTGAGATGCAATACTACCAAAAATCTGTGGCATATCTTTACATTGAATGTATAACATGTAAGTGCTGAACAGGATGTAGCTATTAATTGTTTCCCTATGATTATAGTTGTTAGAATTTTTGGAACTTGTTGGGGTGTTGTTTTTTTTTTTCACTTGAAAGCTCTGTTTTATAACAAGCCATAAAATAAAGCATGATTAAGAAATGTGTGCTTACTCTATTGGGTTTTATCATAGTACATTGAGAAATAAACTGTCTGTCATAGTCTGCCCTGGATATCTTAGATATACATACATGGATATGCCACAGGACACATGAAAGACTTGACCTGTTATGAAATACTAGCCAAGGGCCAGTTTTGGTAACCTACTCCATCTAAACTCACAGATGCTTACACTAAGACAGCTGAATTTAACCTTTATCAGGAGACCAGAAGGCCTTACACATGCATGGAAGACTGATTTTTTTGAGAAATAGGGTCTGTAAGAGCCTAAGCCACAATGACTGAGTGAGACACTGGCTTTACATTGGTAATAACTCAATCCTGTTGACAGCCAAGAATTTGGTTAAAACCATTGCACCATGCAGCGATACCATTATTAGGCTTAGGTCAGGCTGGTCATGCACACACACTGTTTGTTTGTAGTAGATCTGAAAGTCCAGGGAGCAATGATAGGTGGTTGCATGGTTTATTTCCATTTTTAGTGTTCACAGAATCATAGAATAATTTGAATTGGAAGGGACCTGTAAAGGCCATCTAGTTCAGCCCCCATGCAATGAGCAGGGACATCTCAGCTAGGACAGGTTGCTCAGAGCCCCGTCCAACCTGACCTTGAATGTTTCCAGGGATGGGGCATCTACCACCTCTCTGGGCAACCTGTTCCAGTGTTTCACTACCCTCATTGTAAAATATTTCTTCCTTGTTTGCTGACTTGTTTATCACTCTTTTTTCCTCACACCTCGTCACCAAGCAGTATTTTGCCCTTCCTTAAATACCTTTTCCCTGAGGTGCCTCCACCGTGGGTGCAGGTCCCAGCCCTGCCCTGCAGGTTGGGGTTCGGTCCGAGCCAGCCGAAACCGGCTGGGGCAGCCCCAGCCTCTCCTCAGAGAGGCCGCCATGCAGCCCGCCCTGCCAGTGCCTGGGCAGTGCACCCCATACACCCTCACACCCTCATAGCATGAAACTACAGATAGAAGTGAAGAAATTGACTTTTTTTAAGTTGTTTCAGACTTCTTTTTGTTCTTAGCTGAATGACCTTTTCCTTGCTAGCTTGACTCCACACCTAGGTGTCACCCACTTTTACAGTCCTTTTGAATTTTTAAGTGGCTAAAATGCATAAAAATAATATCAACACATAACTTCCTCATAATATCATAATGAAAAATAAAGCACCAGATAATAAAAGTGAGTTCTATATCATCACTTTATAGCTTGTTATAAAAAAGATATGCAGATAAAAAATAGCAGATGATATAAGAAAGCACTGGCAGAAGAAAAAGCAGAGCTGATCTAATTTATAATGCTCACTCCTGTGTTCTATGCAACAATCCAGTTAGTATTTAAGTTTATTCTCCATTGAAGCATCCTGCTTAAAGACCTTCACTCGCAGTCCGAGTGAGTCGCAGAGGCACAGTACAGCATTTTCAAACCATTTTCAAAAGTTTCCCCATTCGAAAAGGAAGCAGTTCACTTTCCACTTGCTATTCTGGAGCATTATAGATTGAATTTCAACAGACTAAATTGAACTAAATCCCTTTCTCATCTTAAGCTGAAGTGCTGCTCAGGTTGATCTGTTCACTAAAAAGCTGACTGGAATTTACATGTTGCTCTAAAACATTTTATTAGACTCATTAAAATAATAAGCCCTGATAAATTCAGAGTAAGACTACAGTCTGATTATTGATAACCTCCTTCTGGACTTCACAACTTAAAGCTATTAAGGTGTCATAACTTACCAAACATGCTCAGGGAGCTTTGGTTCCTCCCCTGGAAGATGCCAGGGGAAACTAAATCAGCAGCTGCTAATTTTTCATCTTCATGCTTGGCTGCTGTCAAAACAATCCCGACATAAAATGGGATTTTCCAGCCAGGTAGTCACAAGGAACAGTTGGTCTCACAGGCCCTCTAAAGTCAGAACTTAGAACATTCAATTAAGACAGTTTTTCACTGTCTTTAATAGCACTTTTGTAACTGGATTGTAACTGTGTTATCAGTGAAGTTTCTTCATATTGTATTAATTGCTTACCCTAAAGTTGAAACTGCTGTGAAGTTAACTGTTCTATGGAAATGCTAGCACCTATGTTATTTTCGATTATAGGGACTGGGCAATCATATTTGTAGTATGCAGTAACATATTTGTCAACATTGTCGGGATTGACAGGAAAGTAGAAATCCAAAATACCTAGCAACTCTTTCGTGAAGGCAACTCAAGACATCTTTGGAAAAGAGATATTTGAAGAGAAGATGTTAATTTCAAGAAACGTTTCATATCCATGATAAAAAAGATACATAGTTATATTGTCTTAGACATTTTAACAGATATAATCTAAAACTTTTCATTAACGAAAAGGTACATATTTTATGTGGCCTCATTGCTTTAAAATAACTACTTAGTATTACTTACCTGTTTCTCACCAAAGAAGATAATTTTGCACTCAAGTTGAAGTACAGAGAATGAAAAAAAGAAAAAGCTAAAAAGAAATGGTTTCCATTGGTTTTGCATAAGAGATGTAACAGAAACAGCAAAACTGATCCCTTAATAGCAGAAATATTGCGCATACAAACACACATTTCAAAGTGCTTCAAAATGGGATGACAAACGTGGTTTGTGTTGGTTTTTTTTTAAAGCTGCTACAGTTGACTTGCTTAGAAAAAATAATTTAACCAAAATTTAGGATTGAAGTTTTTTATGTATGCAGGTAGATAAGAAAGGTAAGAGAAAGGAGCATAAACTCATAGAGCCACACTAAAGTCTTTGTGACAGTTAGGGATAAGACTACCACCACAGGTTAAATGTTAATGTAGATTTCTAAACTTTATAGATGCCTCTGAAAAATTTTTCTCTTCCTCAGTCTGAACATTAGTTGATGTTTGCTAATTTTTTTTTTCTTCATCTAGTCTGGAACCTTGAATACAAACCTATTTTGCTCTTTAACTTTATAACCATGTAATATCCAAAGACTCATGAAAATCTACACATAAAACTCTAAACAACATTGACACGAAAGACAGATTTAAAAGGTTCATGAATTACATTCCTCCCCTCACCAACAGAAATCTTAAATCTCAGAGTTGGCATCAAGACATTACATTATGTGGAATGCTGGTTTTTGGCTTGTTCTCTAAGGAACTAGAGAAATGTACAAAATCCAAAAAATCAGTGAAAGTCTCAAGCTTTGGTCCTACATTGGCTGGTCCAATAGAAAGTTTAATGACCGTTAAAAAACATATAACAAAATCAGTTCTTCAAGTAGAATGCTATCAAGCAAAATAAAGTCAAACTTTGAGTGTCTCCTTCCTGAAATCAGTCTTGCAATTAAAAAAAAAAAAGTTTACATGACTATTAGTTTATTAGAAAGGCTTCTGATATATACTAAAAGATATGCTCAATTTATTAGCATTAAAATATGAATTTAACAACTGATTTAGAAATAGAACATGTCAACACTTTAGAAGTTTATTTGCCCAGCTAAATGTAGGTAGGTATTTTTTCTCTCTGATGGAAGGATTAGTTCATTTTTAGTGCGCTGGTTTTCAAACTTGCTTGTATTAGCTTTTAATAAGCTTATCTCCTTCCTTCCTGTTCCCTACTTCCAGTTCCCAGTTACTAACAGAGGTAGTTTTAAAATTATATTAAGGAAAAATGTTAAAATATCTCCGAGTTCCTTATATGTAACAAGAAATATAGTTCACTTCCTTCCCCCCTAGCACACATTTATACACATCTTAGTGCTGAACCTTGTCAATCTATCCACTCCAGGTAATTTTGCTGGTTTGCTTCCTCCACTGTGTAGATTTTCTATCTAATGTTAATATCAGCCATATAGAACATTAAATTTACCAGGCAATCCAAAACAGCTACACAGGGTAAATTAATTAAATTCTTTAGTTCTAAACATCTCTGAATACATGTGTTTTCTTGGTATATTCTGTAAACACCTAGAAATATCTTTGGTTGATGACAAATGGTCATGTGACAAGCTTGACTTCCTAAAACAGTCTTGTTTTAGATTTTAGAAACTGTAGATTCAGGCTACTGTAGAAATCCAACTGCTGCATACACAGCCACAACTCATTTTCTGCTCACCTTTCTCTTGGAAGTGACCTACATAAGTGGATGAAACAATACTCATACTGCTTCTTGCTGTTTTGCTCAAATATTTTTTTAATATGGAAGCAATATCAAGAAAGAAGTCAAGGCAACAGAAGATGAGACCCTACAGCTAGTAAGTCCAATTAACTCAATACTTTTGGTTTCAGCAGTTTTTGAATACAGTGAGGAATTCTCTAATGCTTCATACAGCAATCTTGTTTATAATAAGTACTTACACTTTATCTAGTATTTCAGAGAAATATTTGATTGGCAAGTGGAACTTCTAGTACCAGAACTAAGCAAGAAAATTAATTAGTTTAGGTGACCAATTTATAAATCAACGTACCATTGATTTACGGTGTCATGAAACCATGTCATGGTTTCAGCTGGGATAGTGTTGACTTTCTTACTAGCAGGTGTATAGTGCTATGTTTTGGATTTGGGATTAGAAATGGTGTTAATAGCACACTGGTGTTTCTGGTTGTTGCTAAGCAGTCAAGGCCTCTTCTGCTCCTCATACTGCCCTGCCAGCGAGTAGGCTGGCAGTGCACAAGAAGATGGGAGGAGACACAGCTGGGACAGCTGACCCTAATTGACCAAAGGGATATTCCATGCGACCATGCACCACGTGACGTCATACTCAGTATATAAAACTGGGAGAAGAAGAAAGGAGGAAAGAGAAGAGAGTGTTTGGAGTTATGGTGTTTGTCTTCCCAAATAGCCACTACATGTGATGAAGCCCTGCTTTCATGGAGAAGGCTGAACAACTGCCTGCTTACAGGAAGCAGTGAATAAATTCCTTGTTTTCTTTCGCTTGTGTGCACAGCTTTTGCTTTACTTATTAAAGTTTCTTTATCTCAATCCATGGGTTTCCTAACTTCTACTTTTCCAATTGTCTCTCCCCTCCCAGCCAGGTGAGTGGCTGTGTGTTCCTAGTTGCTGGCTGGGGTTAAACCATAACATAGAGTAATTCACTCAAACTAGGATGAAGCAAGATGCTGCACCAAATGCAGCCTAATTTGGACTAGCTGAAAACATCATTGACAAAAGATTAATGACATTTTTTTCTTTTTTTTTCCCCCCGGACAGTTAAATAATTTTATTCAGATTCATTAAGATAAAATTATCCTTTATTATAGAGCATTTTAAAACACATTGTTTGTAACTTTCTATAATATTAATCTCAGAACCAATACTATTTATAATACTGAAGTCAGTGTGAAAAAGCCATGTGAGCAGATTCTTGTGGATTCCTCTCCAATTTTCTATTAGTACAGCTTGCTCAGAAGTGATTCTGCACTCTTGTGAAGGCCTCCTGAAAAAAAGACTTCTCAGCTCCTCCAGAGACTTTTTGTGTGACCATACTTTCTTCTACCACTGTATTTTTGAAACAACAAATTAAACAAAGCACTGTTCTGTCCCATGGGATTTTGGGCATATAAATACAGTTATGACTGCAAGGTTATTCAACAATAGAAACAAGTAACAGAAAATGCATATGGTAATTAGGAACAGTATTTTTGAAAATTCTGTTGACTTTTTCATTGCTACAGCTCATGTGTTTTGTGGTGCATATAGCTGAGATTGATAGGGATGTGTAAAGTTTTCTGTAGTGTGTTTGTCCAGACCAGATAGTGGACTAGGAAAACATACAGCTCTGCCTGTGCATCCAAATTTACTACTGAGAGTGAAATGGGAAATGAGAAATGGGAAATGGAGATCATAGATTTGGAGACAACAGTTGATTACAAAGAGAGCTACCTCACTGACTATACCCAGCTGAAAAGACTATGTAGACAAGACAATTAGATAGAAAAGACAGTTTAAAATAGCATGGAGCTGATTATGATACATTTTAGGAAAATTATAAGTGTTTAAACTGAACAGCATTTAAAAACCCACAAACCTCTGCATAGTCACTTACATGCCTGAGATGTAAAGCTTTCTCATTTTAAACTCTCGAGGCACCATACAAACCAAATGAAGAAGGTTATTGGAAAAAGCCAACACGAATTTACCAAAGGCAAATCATGACAGACTAACCTGATCACTTTCTACAACAAAGTAACATCTTTTGTCTAGCAGATGAAGTGTTAGAAACAAAGATCCTATTCTTATACAAGTGGGTTTAGCAATTAAAAAAGAAAATGGGAAAAAATGCTTTGCACTGTGTAGTTCAGAGGATGATTTTCAATATCTTTTTTAAACTTTAGTAAGCCATGCAACAACCATATGAGTAATGTATAATTATGACCATTAGAAAAGAATAACAGCCTAATGTGAGATCTTTGGTTTTGAAAAAAGTTGCGTTAATACATATGGGACTGCTGTTTCTATGTATTGATCATATATTACAGAAATACAACAATACAAAATCTCTTGCATCATTGAACAGTAAGATTTGACCCTGACCTGACCGAACCACCTATACATCTCAGTGTCTGAAGACCAACTATTGGTATTGAGAAAGATGTCCAACACAGAAGGAATCTAGCTGCCCTAAATTTCATTTCTTTAGGCTCTGCAATGCAATCTATGAAACTGAGGCAGGCACCTACATTCCCTATAGTAACTGCAGGGACTGAAGCATTTCATTATGGGATTCATAGCACACAGGACTGCCTAAACAAGGAAGAGCTGAGGGAATAAATGCATCTTAAAACCCAGACTGAGTGTATTCATTTATTTTTAAGTGACGTTTCTGAAATCTGTTCCCACTGGATGGCTAGCACAACACCAACTCTATAATCGGACAAGCAACTGTGGCTAATTGTCAGACATTGGAAAGATACAACTTCCTAAAGTTTCCATTTTTCCCTACCCACAAATACATATTCAAGAATCTCAAGATCATGAAAAAGCGTCGCTACAGAGACATGTAAGAGGATTTCCATATATAGCCTTGAGCACTAAGGTTGTAATTTCTTTTTCTTTCTCTAAGAATGACATTAGAAATGCAACCTACATTTCTAAAGTGATCTGGGAGAGTCTCCAGGGAGATAAAAATAAAAACCAAGAGAGAAGAGAGACAAAAAGAGGCCAAAGCAATAATACAGAGAGGGGGGAAATGAAAGTAGACCCTGACAAGCAGGACAGAGTAGAAAGATGAGAAGACAAATAAAAGCTTAGAATCCATACAACAGCAAGGGATAAGTAAAACAATTAATATCAATTGTAGAGAATTTACAAAGAGTTACAAGTTCATATTTTAAGGTAATACTAGTATTTGGCTCATTTATCAGCTGTTTACAACAGAAATCTGAAAGCTGCTGTATAATTTCTATGATTTCCAAGTTATAGCAGTCTGTGCATTAGGTCTGCACTTTCCTTGTGCTGCATTTTTTAGAGTCTCAGTATAAATGACCTCATTATCTCCCTGGTACCCTGTTCCCAAATGGATCCATAAAGCCACAGTCATATACTCCTTTAAATCCTTGCAATGGCTCGTTTTCACCATGTTGTTGGAAGAATATTCTCAAACAGTAGCAATTGCTACCAAAAATAAGATTAGTATTTTTAAAAGAAATGTAATTGTCAGGCAGAGGACAATTATCAATTCAGCGACACTGGATTACTAGCTATTTTTAATCTCTATATGATCAATGTAAAACATGGTTACAGATGGAGAGAAAGCTCATTCAAGGAGGATAAAGGTAAGAAAAAATTAGCAGCAGCAGCAGACTGACAGCTAACCAAGAGCCTGAACTGGAAACAATGTCTGTAAATTGCTCCCTATGGAGCACATGTTATGATAAGACATGCTTTAATGAGCACAGGTAAGATAGGACAGTTGTCTGAGATTTTAAAGCAGTTGTTGTAAATGCCAAGCTTTTTTTTTTTTTTTTTAATATTGCACTTTAAAATGCTCCTTGTGTATTACATCCTGATATTATCCTTTCACCTGATAAGGCTTGCAAGTGTCCAGTCTGCTGTTAGTAGTATCATGATTAGCAAATGGGAAAGAGTACACTGTAGATTTGTTGGCATCCTGGACTCCCATACCAAAGAAACAACAATAAATGTGTCCTGAAAGAGGTACTTTGCATAGACCTTTCTGGCAAGGAGCTGGTATGCTCCTCCTCCATCTTCCTTTTTTTATGGAGATCTATTTTCAACAATGAAAGTTTTAACTAGTTCTGGCAGTCCCAGGCTGACAATGCCTACTGCTGAACAGCTACGAGTTAGTGCTTTCATTTAAAGTAATAAGTATCCCTAGGTAATCTTATGTTAGATTTTAAAGCTCATTGAAAAAAAATACAATAAATCTAGAATAGGCCATGCTGATTCTTACATTACGCTTAGCACGATAGCTTGTCAGACGACCTGCATCCATGAAGTCATAAAAAAGAAATAAGCATGTTATAAATAAATAAATAATTTTACACATTTTTGTCACCTCCCAGCGATCTGATAAAGAAATGCTTATTTGGCACATTACTTGAGTTTAAGGGCAAGAAAAGGATCATTGCCAAATTGCCTTTCTGAGTATAACTGCCATTTCAACACAACAGAGCTTACTGTATGTGAGGAGCTTAAAGAACTGAAGCAGGCATGGCTAAGGGGAATTAAGAAGTCTATGATTGTTTTCTTTCCAATTAGTATAGTTTATTGTGTTTTTGTACTCCCTACCATGTTACAGGGCAACAAGTTATCTTACAAGCACTGTCCTCCTATCAATCCCTCTTGAAGATTGCATTTAATCCCCCAACAGCTAATAGAAAAGCTGAAACAGATTTGGTCTCCATGTACAGTTTTATTGGTGTGTATACCCAATTTTATTCCTCCAGTGTGTGAAGATAAGTAGTGACATAACTGCACTTTTAAAGTGAATATTAATACTCACAAAATATTTCAAAGTTTCCTTGCAAAAGTAATAATTTTCCTTGTAGCATGACCTTCAACTATAACCTTTTGTACTGAGGCTCTCACAGGCTTGTCAGTCCCTCCATTGTATCATGAGGAGACCTGGAGTAAGCATGTGCCTGCAGTAAAATTATTTTGCTAAATGATATCTGACAAATCACTTCTGCAGAATGCTAAGGCACTTTCTCCTGGTGAATGTACTTTTGGAAATTAATTTTTTTAATTTTAAAAAACATTTTAGAACTTCATTTTAAAAGCAGAAGGAGGAGAAAAATAAAAGACTATCATAAGCTGGATTGTGCTGGTAATAAGGAGAGAAAAAAAAAGGCATGAATAAATGCTCACTCTAAATAGTGTTTAGTTTCCATTGGGATGCATAAGAAACACTCAAAGTCACTGCTTCATGGTACCAGGTATAAAGGAAGCTTGTGAAGGAAGAGAGACAGCTGAAACAAAGAGCTTATAAGGAGAAACATCAAAAAAGGCAAGGGATATTACAAGGCAAAGAGGAAACTGAAAAAATGGTACAAGGAAAAAGCAGAGGGAGCTTGTAACAAAACGCTACTGCTTTCCTTAGCATAAACTCACAAAACTTTGCTTCCAGAGCTTAGCTTGGTACTCTAATGTGTCATCTCCTCATACTGAATCAGAGGGAACTTGAAGCTTCTTCACAGGAAGTCTTCAGTGGCAAATTTGTTCCTAATTTTTCTTATAAAGCAAGGAGGGGGAAAATGTAAATAGGGCATACTATCTGATAGCAACAAGGGAGGGCAAAAAGAACGAAGTGACTGTAGAGGTAGAAGATTGGCAATTAGAATAACATTTATCTGATTAATGTAGGCTATTAGTGATACGGATGTTGATGATATACATAAATGCAGATAGATTTGCATAAGCGACAGTCTCAATTCTTTATTTCTATCTGCTAATATATGTAATCTAATCACTATTATTATTTATACTTTATAGTCATCTCCCTTAACCATTTGAGGAGCACTGACACTTTGTGGGAGAAATACCTCACTGCGATAAAATATTCCTGTAGGTCTCATTTCTTTAATGGGAATCTGTTCAAACAGCTTCTGCTTTACTAGTATTGCCTTTCGTAGCTGCTATACATAGTATATCTGTTCTTTAGTTGGAAGTGTGTAACAATGCACTTTACTCAAGTAAACAAAAAAGAAGACCATATTCACCTTGACTTTTCTGCTATCGTGGTGCTTCAGTGATAAAACTAAATTTAATTTAAATTAAACTGCCCTCAATTAGAGTAAATAGGGAGATAAATGATGCTATTGTAAAACAGAATATCCATTACACTAAAAAAAATGTAGATGACCTACTTTGTACCAGAGTGTGGAATAACTGCCAAAACTGCATAAAGAATTAGGATTTTTTTTTTTTAGTTTGTTTGATTTTGCACTTCAGAATGTGCCAATTTTAGCTTAATGAAGTTGGCAGAGATGCTTTGTCTAGAAAAAAGTGTAGTTAACCAGGGTCCCTTTCCCAAAAATTACACACGTAACTTCTTCCCAGGACAAACAAGAATAATCTGGGACAGAAATAGTAGAAAATAAGATAATAATAAGGTTGCAAATTTTATAGATTCACAATTAGAATTGTTAAACCCAATACAGAGTTGTAATTCTACATTGAGTTCATGACACCAAGTTCCTTCCTTTTTGTGAGTTCTTTAAAATCTTGTCATTACAAAATCTCCACTTCTGGTTTATTGGTATGGTCCATGCTGACATTTACAACCTTTCTTTCCCTAAGTAACAGTTTAAAAGGTTTAAATTATATAGCATTTTCTTTTTAACACTTGTCTGGCAAGACTAGAATAGCATTGATGGAGTCACAATTTGACAGTCCCCTTAGCAATGGGAGTAGAGACACTTTTTATCATACTTTTCCCAAAAGAATCAATTACCAATAACACTTTCTCTTTTTGAAAAATATAAAAAGCCACCTCAAATGCCAGCAACATTTCAAAAGAAAAATCTAGATTATTGCTTGTCCCTGTCATCCTTCCTTTACATTTAATAAAAGAACATATAATCCATCAGGAGAGGAAAGAACATGGTGTTTATCACTAATAGGTGCTGATACTTTTATATGTCAAACATCCCAGCCATGTTAATCTTTTACAACAATGGTGACAACTGTTCAAAATTTAATGTCAGATCAAGGGTTGGAAGGCAATAAAAAGGGTAAAAGATTTAAAATGCCATTTGCCTTGTTGGTGAAATACAAATTTTGTCTGCTAATCAATAGGTTTTTTATATGAAATGATTTCTCATCCAAATCCTTATCAAAGCTGTCTTAACTATATTATGACAGTTATTCAGCAATGGAGTATATATTTTGGGTGAAATCCTTCATTCACAAAAACAGGTAGCAAACAGTAGGGATACCTAAACATTACATCATACCATAATTTTGTAAATGACCCTACTCTGTGTTATTCAACATTTTAGAAGATCACATTTTCCAACAGGTATTAAATACATATTGATGATATTAACAAACTACTAAAATATTAATGACTCTTTATCTTAATTACTTGCACATTCATGCTTATCTTTATACTTATTTCACAGTTTTAGTTATTTTTATACAGCAGGTACAGTTTTTTCTTGGATGAAAATACTGCACAGTAGTACAACTTCTAAAGCGTACAAAGTGAACAAAGTCTTAGGAAATTGTTATTGATTTGTAAGTTTTGATAAATTTTTAGACCAATACATATATTCATGAAGTTAATTGTCCTGGTTTGAGGTAAAACAGAAACAATTTTCTTTTCAGTAATTTTACATTTCTAACTAACAACTTTCTGAAATTAACAGCATATTTTTCAGATGGTGTCTGCTTCTAGCAGATAAGGTCTGATATTTATAGTGAATGCTAAGCAATGATATGCAGAGAGGCTCTTACTTATGCTTATTACTATAACAACCAAGGTCAACTAACTGTTGTGTGCCCCATGGAGGGTCGGAAGCTGAGAACTGTAGAGGAGTTGCCCCTGCAGGGGTGAGTGGACAGGACAGGTGACCCAGAACTAAGCAACCAGGTATTCCATCCCATCTGCACTGTTCTCAGTATAAAAGCTGAGGGATCAAAGGGGTCAATCTCTTTCTTCAATGGCCAGTGACCAAGGAGTACTCTGTGTGTTCATTTGCTTTTGATCGCGATCCGTGTGTTCCTGAAACCAATTCCTGAGTTCAGTTCCCATCCATTGCTGAGTCCAGTCTGGGACTTTCCCAGTGCCTGCTTGTGATGTCAACACCATCGTGGGAGCTCAATATTGGTTTTGTACATATTTATGTATTTCATTATTTTCTTATTAATATTATTATCTTTTCTTGTTATTATCTTATTATCAACATTTCATTAAAGTAGTTTAGTTTCTTTTCAACTCATAAGACTCTCTCTTTCTCTCATTTTCTCCCCCCTCCTCTGAAGGGGAGAGAGGACAAAGAGAGCATCTGTCATTCATTCAGTGGCTGGTCCAGACTAAACCATGACATTATTATATCAAAATCTATCCAAATTACATATTTTGCAAAGATGCAGAAAATTTTGAATACTAAAAAATAAAGAGGGCTTTGGTTAGGTTCTTTTGGAGGTAGATATAGATACACATACACATGTGCACATGCAAACAAGAAAATGGAAATATTGATGATAGCCATGAACATAATGAAAATCGGCAGAGGAACAACACGATTAGAAAGTTTTCTTTATATGAAGATTCATAGAAATGTCACAGCAATTCAAAGCTAACTACAAATTTGAGCCAAAATGACTTTTTTTTCATATTTTTATTGTGCAGAAAAACTTATTATGAGCTAAATATAGGCCCATAAGAACAGTGTAAAGGGATAAGATTAAAGGTTACTTTAGCTTGGTATTCTATCGCTGATCAAGGTCAGAAATAAATGTCTGTGAAGTATATAAGAATGGGATAGGCATACAATAATATTTCCCTCACCCTATCTTTCCATCTTCCACTTATCTGTGCTATTAAAATGTAGTAAAATTTCATGTCCAGTCTAAGAGAGTACAGATGTAAATATCTTCATTATTTTACAGAACACGAAATTTGCACTTAAAAATTAGTGTAACGATAAATTGTGATCACTCTGGTCTGGTTATTATTGCTATAAAATATTATTCTGTTAAAAATTGTTAATAATAATGATCAAGGGATTTGATTTTTTTCCACACAATTCAACTGGTATATGTTTTAAATACTAATACAGAGTCTGTGAAAGGACATAATAAGATTAGTGTTTCTTTTTAATGTCTGTATTTGCTTATTTATCAAGAATACACACTTGTCCCAGCTTAACTCAACAAAACCAACCCTGGATTTTTATTTTCAAAAAGATATAATTTCAGTGAAATGCACAAAATACAGATTTTTAAAACAGCCAAGAAAAATATGAAAGGAAAAAACTGCATCTGGGTGATTGGTTATGTATGATCAATATCCATGGTAGTGACTTTTGAAAGTCTGTGTTCCTGCGGCCATCTGAATCAGAAAGATATCTGGAATTCATTTTATAAAGCTTACTTTTTTTTTGAGTCATGGGGACGTAGCAAAGAACATATAATTTTCTTCTATTACATAAATTCACTACTTCTGATCTTTAGGAAGGTTATCTTGGCTGCACTGGCCTCAGTGCAGCAATAGGCATTATTTCCTTGATTTCACTTTCCCCCATGAACACGATTTTAACTGCTAAAAACTCACATTATGCACTCACTACTTCTGTATGTTCCACTAGTTTTTAAAGTAACCATATCTTATCCAAGTTGTTTGAAGATTCTCGGTATATGGATATATGATACCAGCGGGGAAGTTATTCACAGTGGGCTGCTCTTTTCATCAGTTAGAGGACCCTTCCTCAGTAGCTTTACTTTGGGAGTCGATTTTTTGGCCCATTTTCTATGTATTTGCTTCATCTTTTGTCTTTTCTTGTGATCTTCACGTCATGACTGCCTCTGCCCTCTGGAAACCTTTAGACTTTGTTCTTTCTAAGACTGCTGTAAAACAACAGCACTGTGACAAGAATGCTGTTAATCTGCTAATTCCTCAGAAGTTGCAACTTAGTTTTCTTTTACTCTAATGTAGTTTTCTTGTGTGTATAAAAGTCACTGATGGAGCTGTTTTTTTCAAAAACATTGGCCATGCCAGTGTCTTTGCAACTTCTGTAACTGGGCGGTATCATTTAAACCAATTCCAATCAGAATAAATGATCCTCTATTAAGTGTCACTCCAATGATTGAGAAGAGTGATATTGTGTACAGAATATTAGCAAACTGTGCCCATGTTGGGGTTTTTTTTTTTCCTTGAGAAGAAAACAAGTCAACAACTTGGCCTAGTATTAAAATAAGATCATCCTTCTTACAGCTTGACCTTGCGTATACTCATAACGATTAATTTGTCCAGTCCATACTGCACATAAATAGCTTTTGTGGTATTGCTCAGATTAGGAGTATCTTCATGGCTTTTGCATATGGTCTAGATTATTTGTATTCAAGAGATAGCAGATAGCAATGTTGTACATGGTCAAGCCCAATTAATTTTTCCTCACAGAACTGGACCACAGTAAGAGACAGCTAATGGGATGTAATGTGCACAGTGATTCCTTAGGAGATATAAAGAATTTCTCAGTTGATACTGTCTAAATTCTACCTTTTACATCATCATGACTACATCCATAAAATGATGGATAGTTTTTGGTTGCATGCATTCCCATTGGTTTTCCTTTCCTTGATAACTGATCTAAATATTGTCTGATCTAAATATTGTCTGTAACAGAAATAAGTAAGTGCTGAGATAGTGTAATGGATCTGTGCTACAACTTTTCCTCTATTTTCTTTCTCAATAGCAAAGTGGAACAATATCTTGTAAAATGAGAAATTTCAATTAAGGAAATCAAGGATTTCACTTTATGTATTCATTAAAAATCTAAGAACAAAAACAAAACAGAAGAGGGGCCAATATGGAAATAATGAAGTATTACTGGTCACCATACTGAAAATGGACCCTAGCAAATGTAATTTACAAGAAAGGGGAATTTTGCTTCGTCTCTTAACCCTTAAGTAGGAAGGAAATTTACTGGCAAAAAGGGTACATTTGTGTTCAAAAATTTACTAAAAACATCCAGATGTCCAGTGCAGCTGATCAGTTAGATAATTCTGTTTGCCAATAAAACCACGATCAGAACATATGGATCGAAATACACTGAAATTACTTTTACTTCTCAAAAGAAATGAAAGACCACCTTCTCAAAACCAAATTTAAATTTGAAATATATTGACCATCTGATTATAATGAGTTCATATAACTAGAATTAAGTTTAAGTATTTGTGACTTTTTTCTTCTTTCTTTCTTTCTTTCTTTCTTTCTTTCTTTCTTTCTTTCTTTCTTTCTTTCTTTCTTTCTTTCTTTCTTTCTTTCTTTCTTTCTTTCTTTCCCTCCTTCCTTCCCTCCTTCCTTCCTTCCTTCCTTCCTTCCTTCCTTCCTTCCTTCCTTCCTTCCTTCCTTCCTTCTTTCCTTCCTTCCTTCCTTCCTTCTTCTTTCTTCCATCTCTTCTTCCTTTCTTCCTTTCTTCCTCTCTCCCTTAATCCCTTTCTTCCTTTCTCTCTTTCTTTCTGTCTGTCTGTCTGTCAGTCTGTCTGCAAGTGACACATTTTTCAGAAGCAGAGATATTTGTTGGGCAATTCTTCACCTTTTAAATCAGATCTAGACAGGGTTTCAAAACTGGGTGTATTTACTAAAAAAAGGGAATGTTGGATTCATATTATCAGGATTCAGTATTATGCTGCGGTGTTTACTAATTCTACCATATGATGGAAGGTCATGTCTTCATAGCACAGAATGATAAAGTCCCTTTCAAACTTTGAGCCTTATTAGATATTATTTCAGTCACCAGTAAAATAATAGATGAATTGCTAGGAGCAGTTGGGACTGGAGCTTGCCAGTGTAGCATGATGAGACCTAGGGAGAAGATATCAGCCATAAGAATTACTCTCCAGTGCCAGTGATTTTTTTTTTTTTTTAAATTTTAATATGAAGTTTAACTATATTCTGAAACAGAGACTTAACAGCTTCTAAGAGAGAACAAACCCTACTTATGTCCCCCAAATACATCTTTTTCTTTCATATTTATCTTGGCATGATCTATTTTGCTTTTGTGTTTTGTTTAAATTTTGCAAGCAAAATGAAGCAATAATTTAGCTAAAAGCAAAATATTTACAGTTCAAACAACTGTCTTGTCAACATGTACAATCTTCTAGAGAATTATATGGCATTTGTTTAAGAAAACTACCTCCCCAAGTAGAGAGATCTCACAGGCAAGTGAAGACTCATCATGACAAAAAGATCCCTATCAGATAGTAAATGATAAATTAGGCTATGAAAAGCATTTTCATGGCAAATCAACTTGACAAATATTACAATAAGCATATACAGTTAATCCATTGAAAGGTAACATCTTGAAATAGAAACAAGTCTCTGTATTGTCCTAGAGATTCTTCTTGAAATAAAATTGTCTGATTTTTGTACCTTGTAATAACTATTCTTGTGGATATGTTTGCCAATAAGCACCAAGAACCACAAACTTTAAAAATAACTAGAATATGTTAATTAGTTCTGCATTGTTTGTCATGGTTTGGGCAGTCAGAAATAGATCCAGTGCGTCACTATGAACTTGCAGGGGTAAAGTATGACTTTACCAGATTAGCCCTAAATTAGCTACCTTGGGAGAGTCACGAATTTCAGAGTAGTCTTCATGAGGGTTGACAGAAAGCTTTTTATGCTAATTCCTTGCATACTCTGAGGCATGGATTATTTTAACACCTACCATTCTTCAGAACTAAGATGTTTTCCTCCTTGGAGACAAGGAAGGACCTTCCTCAACTCAATGGTTCATAATCCTCATGGAATTGTGACTATCTTTTAAAATCATTTACTTATTGCAAAACTGGGGCATGAGACCTTTTTCAAAAATGTCCAGACTTTTTTTTCAAAACACCTTTCCTATTTGGTCAGTGTTTAAAAAATTCACCTGATACAAAAGTCCTGAGCTCAGATTTTACTTTAGGGATATTCAAACTCATACCTCCCATGAGAGTGGCCTTAATGACAAGCTGCTCTGAGACTTTGTTTTCACATAGTTTTTGTCCTTGTCTTGAGTAAAAAGTTCTACTTATTGGCAAAAGTTGGGATCTGTCTTCTTTGCAGGCATATGACTATATAAGGCATATGACTATATAAGCATTATATATAATGTATTTTGGAGTTATCATTTATATAATATTAACTACATTTAAATGTACAATATAGTCTAATCTATTGTATGCTGATAGGCACAGCAGTAAGAGTCCAGCTTCTTGAAGAGAACCAAAGTCCTCAGAAGAGTCTAAGAGAGCATCATCACTCACAGATTCTGGGAGGCTCTGTTCATGTAAAATATATTCAAATTATTACCAAGGGAGGTAACTAAATCAGAACAGAGACCTGAACTCAACCATCAAATGAGCTCTTCAAGGACAAGAAAATGGGAAGGTCAAACAAGCACAGTAATAAAAATTACTTAGTTAAGTCTCCAGAACTACCACAGAAATCAGGTTTCTGCCAGTGCTTCAAAGTTTAAAAAAGAAATTACTGAATTACTAAATTAAGATAGTTAAGAGAAATTGCTAATTCTGAAATCCATAAAAAGTTTTTATTTGGTAACAGCGTGAGAAAAAAAAGCACAATGATGCCACTTTGAAAGAACCAGAAAAAACTGAAAAGACAAAAATCCTTGGAGAGCAACTCTAACAGATGTTAATAAACCCTCACACTGTTTTATCAGCCAAAACTGGCTGCTCATGTGTGAATTAAGAGTTCTTTTATTGTTACTAATGCATTCAAACTTGAATAATAAATCATCATTTACAATTTTTTTTTTCCCCCCATGCACAATAAGGATGAAGATGACCTGCTATGATACAGTGGACCATAGACTGAAAGTAAACATAAAAAAATTTACCTGGGACACCCCTCTGGGATTGGTATTTTATTTCCTGCTCCATTGAACACAGAACATTAACAATTAAATATTTCAACAGAGCCTGCCATATTCTTTGTGGAGCTTCCCTCTTTGTATGATCTTTTTCCCGGCCCAGTTAACTTCAGGGCTTTTTAAGTGCAAAGGAAAACAGAGTCACCAGAACTTGCTAAGGCTGTCAACTATTCTGTTCCAGTGGAAATACAGATTTTAATCATAAGCAGGCTGAACACATATTAATTCTTTAGGCACTTACTTATTTGTTTAGAAGATATCATTGCCCCTACTTGAGGAGAACCTGACCCGCAATGAAAACTTTACAAATATATACTAGCTTATTCTCAGTCTAGTGAGGAATATATAGAGAAAAATAGGCATTTGTGTATCCTGGTGGAGCTAAGTATCAGATGAAAGCCAACAAAGTCCTTGGCTCAAAGTACCAAAGTCCTAGGTCCATTCCTTGAAAATAGTAATTTCTGTTTTAACATCACTTCAAATATTTTCTGGGTAATCTTCACAAATTAGATTGTCTTACAGCTATTATGTGGATGCAAGACTCCTAAAAGCAACTGGGAAAAGCCATCAGGAACCATGACAGTAATTAATTATAACGTTTTCTTAAACAGCCCTTAATTAGTCAATGAAATGTGGTTAGGAAGTTTTGAGAAATATCAGAAGACCTATAAAACAGGCAGGTGTAAACATTCTGCCTTTTAAAATATTCAGACACTTTTCACCTCAGTGTCATCCTAATCATGAATTTAAGACTAATTCAAGTTCTTTACAGTTCTGCAATTTCAGCTGGATACTGTATTCCTTTGTATTTCCTTTATAACTACCTTTGTAAAATCATTGTGATTGCCATCAACTTCCTTTGCTGTAATTTAAAAATTGGTTGTAGACCTAAAAGATAGTTTACTTGGATTTCTTTATTTCCTTTATGTTCGCAATAAAAAATGTTTTCTCCGATTATCTAGGGCTGCATAGCAATGAAGTTAGAAAAAGCATAAAACCCCTCAAAAATAATAAATATTTAATTTCACTGATAAATGACTGTTTTTAAAACTGTTCCTGATTTTTATTCCTGTTTTTCTATTTCTGTGATTATTTTCATAGCTTCAAACAAGTTCCAGAACATGCTTTGTCATTTTCATATTTCTGTATGTGTTTAATTAGAAAAGAATCTACAGTAGAGACAGAGCAAAAGTAAGCTATGGTATTCTTTAATGAAGTTTTGTAAGGGACCCTCTGACCAGGGCTACTACCACAGAGTGAAAATGAGAACACGAATGTCTAACAACCAACTTGTACTACCTGAATTATCTGACATGATTAAATTAAGAGCTTTGTCTAAGAAAGAAACCTTTGGACTCTCTGTATTCAGTGGAGGTAAAGAAACATTTCTAGAGGAAAATTCAAGAGCCTCTAAGATCTGATTGCCTTTTGGACATCCGTTTCCAACTCTGAAAAAATCACCAGAGTTATGCATTAGAGGTAGATGGGATGAATCTACATTATCTTCTGGCTGTGGCCACCTGCAGGGTACTTTTGTTTCAGTAGAGTGTTTAAATCCTTACAAGATGCATCTGAGTCTAGCCTGGACCCCTTTCATGGACAATATTTCTTGAATTATGTGCAAATTCAACTTGTCTGATCCTATCAAGAGGAGGAATCTTTGGAAAGAACTTTGGCTTTAATAAGAACTAATAACTACATTTCACTAATACTATTAATAGGGATGTTGGACGAGAAAGAACAGAAGATGGGAGTGAATGGTTTGATGAAAACTTCTGGTAAAATTAGAGGGAAACTTTCCAGGGATTTGATTAAAGCTTGTTTCATTTCAGCTATATGAAAAATTGAAAATTATTATAATTAATGAAGTTACTTGACTTTAAACTCACATCTGTAAGAATTTATAAAAGCAAAGTCATAAATGCAGAAGGAATTATTGACAGTCTGATTTTAAGGCTCAAATATCATGCCCACCTAATACCCAATTATTTTCTTTGTCAATGGGTTTGGGGTTTTTAAGACACCACTGGTATGCTCACCTTTTCCTTGAAATGAAACATTCTGAAAGCATCAGGAAGGTCAAAGAGACATCATCCAGAGCAATACCATTATTTCATTACCTCCAGCTCTATATCTGCTTTCCAGCCAGGTGTAAATGAATAAAAAAAAAAATAGTTTCGCTCAAGAACCTGCTTTTCCAGCTGACACATCCTGCCTAGAACCCTGGAGAAATACTTTTTAGGTCATTTAAGTTCAGTATGAACAAACTATGACTAGAGCATAGTCCAAAAGAGTTATAAATTCAGCCCTGAATATTTGTTTTGGAAAATACTGATTATTGTGACTTCAGATACTAAGAGTTCAGAAATATGCAGCCACATGTACACACACATATAAATGCCTAGGTCAACATCTATTTTAGCTAGTGAGCAGTTTTATGCCACTTCAGTAAATTGTGAGTTAAACTCCATAGGATTAATGCCATACAAACCCTCTTGGATTGTATAATATCAAACTTGCCATTAGAAAGAACATCAATCAATTTTCATGCCTGAATCTCAAAAAGGAAGTGACACTTCTGAATGGCACTTCGTCTATATTCCTTTGTATTTTGATAATAAAGAGAGATCTCATTAGTGGGAGATTCAAGATGGTATAAACAAGTTGTTGAGCTCAATATACCATATGCTATAGCTGCCGATTATGTTCTTGTTGACATTTTCTGCATGTGGGAATATTATCTTTTCAAAATTATTATGCTTCTGTTCACATGTACTGTGTTAATTGGCATGTGACACTTTAAAAATCTGTTCCCAGGCAATATTCATAAATAGTTCTGTTTTATATGAGCAAATGCATTCAGTGGGCCTGACATTTAAAAGAATGTAACAATATAATTCTCTTTTCCCCCACTGTTCTATTTTAAAAATCATGTTAGTTTGAGTTTGTTTCATCTTCTCTTAAATTGTGATTGTTTCCAGTTTATTGTGATATGTCATGTGTAATGATTTCTTGTCTAAAAGTGGGTTTTGTTTATATGACATTTTTCTGAGTTCTTTGCAATTAGTATGTGCAAAATAGCCAAATAATCCAAAACACTTTATTCCATTTAGCACAATCAACTAAAATCATAAAATAGTAAAGGACAAGATAAGGTGTGCATGCTGTGTTCTACAGAACCAGTGAGATTTCATATATTTCAAAGATGACATCTCAATTACAGCACTACAAGTGCAGACTGCAGAAAATAAGTAGGATATAGCTAAAGATCCTAGGATGAAAACAATAATAGCTCTGTCATCAGCAAAGACAGTAAGAGCTTTGTCATCAGCTCCCTCTAGAGAAGGATTGAGTGAAGAGTTCAGGATGCATCTCATCTAAATATGGCATCAAAAAGAGGCTTCTAGGTTGGAGCATAATTATGTTAGAATGCTTGTACAGTTAATGTACATTGATAGACTTCTCTGAAGGATGTCTCAGATCTCGGGTGGGTTGAATCACCTTGTTAGCACTATTTGGAAGTCAAAGCCTACTCCTCTTTTAGTGCTTAGTGCAAGTGTTTAATATGAGATTTTTTCATTCTCATCATCACTAACTGTAGCATTTGAGCAATTTATTGTGTGTTTTTCTTGGTCTAAAAAAGAAATAATGACACACCTGCAATCTCCTACCCACGCTTGTTACCAGGTCTATTCACATATGTGTTCTTCAGCTACTGTTTCCCTTTTGCTAACATGACATTTTTCATTTCATATTGTGGGGCAAGCTGCTATTTCATTTTGTTTCCTTGTTCTCTGCAAGTTCTTGCTGCATCTTATGCTCAAAAGCATTATTTTTGCCTTCTGTAATATATGAATAGAAACAGCTGAAACAGAAAAATCATTACTGTGTGCCAAATGCAGAATCTTGCTCTTATCAGGCAAGCATCTTGGTTCCATCTAATAACTACACTTCTTCCATCTGTGTTAGAAATATGAATTAATCAAACATTTCCTTCAGGAAACTATAAATTTTGTCAGCTCTAATTGCTATTTACATTTGTGGTAGATAGGATCAACTTACATTCTTACAAGGAAGAACAAATATTTCCAGAGAACCTGGTCACAGTCTCTTCATCCCTGTCTTCTTTACAGCTGATTAATAACATTTGGCTTGTAATGTTCACAGACTATGTACAAATCATTTTGATACTTGGACATCTGGAAAACCTTGCACAGTCTTAACTGTGTGCTTCAAGTTGCATAATTTCATTCTGCAATAGCACAAATTATCCTGCAGAAGGCCACTGCCAGATATGAGGAAGGACAGTATGTAGCACTCAGGGATGCACAGCCATAGCAACAGATTGTAAAAAATCTTGGAAGAGAAATGGAAGTTAGAATCTATTGTATTTATTATATATTTATATGCATTTATTTAATATTTAAGTGGTGCACATAGCTAATAAAATTTGACGGTTTTTTTTTCTGTCATGCCTACTTCTAGGAGTTGCTGAATGCAGTAGCCCAATAAACACAAGGCAGCAGCAGCCCCATTGGCCCAAGGTGCTGTTAGTAATAAGTAATGATGCTGAGAGTGCATCCCTAGCAAGAAGACAGGCATACATACACACAATATATATGTGCATATACACACGTTTGGCCACACAGACCAACACAGGTGAAACACACAGCGTTTAGACAAACACAAACAACAGTAATGGCCTGATCTTGTTCTCTTTCTGGCTTCTGAGGATGAATGCCCGTTAATGGAAAATATGTGTATGTATGTGTATATATAATAGAGATCTCTCCTGGAGCTGGCCTTAGAAGTTTAGTCTATCCAACAGCTGATCTCTGTATTCTCTGGTCTCCAATTGGCTAATGCACAGACACATCTAAATGGGTCTTCCACTTGACCACCTAGACCTTACAGTCTACTCTAGACCTTACAGTCTACTCAGTAGTTGGCTTGGACCTGCTAGTCTCTCCAGTAGCCAAAAACTAGTAGCAACTTTGAATCCTGGCTCCCAAGTCTCTTATTTTATTTGTCATCTAGGTCAGATTGATGTCCATTAGCAATTACATGAGTGACTTATAGACCCACACAAGTGCATTGCAGTTTCTCTCCAGTTGCTGACACCCAGACACAAGGGATTGTAACCCATAGTCCTACCTAGTACTCTAGTTGCTAGACCTCCATGCATACATTTGTATCTAGAATAGACAGTACCTCACCAAGAAAAAACAGTAGAAATTAAGTTTAATGAGAAGAAAGGACATATTGTGCTGATCAAGCATAAATGTATTGCCCAGCCTCTATTTACACGCAGCTTGCCCCATCTGTCACTTTATTACTCTGTTTCCCCACACTTTTTCCTTCCCAAATCCTTCCCTATCTCCAGTCCCATAATGCTTATCCTATGATGGTCTCCATACCCCTGGACAGTGCCTCCCCTTTGTTAGATGCCCCAGGGAGCTTCCTCTGCTGATTTGTGGTGCAGGGTGTCCCATGACTGCTGGGACTGTGTGTCCTCTAGGACAACTCCGGGGGTTCAGGGGCAGGACTCATGTCTCTGACTGGGGTCTTGGGGTACCCCTGCCTGCCATCATACCAGTGGGCTCTTTCTAGTGTGGGGAGACAAGTCTTTAATCATGTAACCTAGTGTTATACCTATCACTCTATGGACATTGGTGTGGTCAAAAATCGCCATCGTCTCTATATAGATGACAAACAGAAGAAAATATATATCCAGAAGTCATATACTTCAGATCAATATTTCCACTAAATGTCCTCAAAATTATATGGAAAGGGAGTGGCTAGATTTATTATTCCATTCTGGATCTTTTCCAGAAAAGCAGACGCATCAGCTCTTCTTGTTTGCATAAAAGACATCAGAAGTGCCAATTTCTTGCCATTTCCAGACATCATAATTAGGGTTAGGTAAATAATCAGGAAATTAACAGCACCAAAAAGATTCCATCCACAAGCAGGACTGTTAGGATATCAAACATTTGATTTTGTACATGAATATCAAATTTCAAAGTTGAAGTGTTTGTAGTTCTGAGACATTGTCTGTCACAAATATTAACATAAATATGAAAAGCAGGAGAGACTTGCAAATAGGAAAACTTCTTTACTTCACATTACGTGAAAATGCAATGTCATTATTCTACAAAACAATGCAAAAATCTAGACAGTGCAAATATTGTCTAGGTACAGTCACTTCTACAGTCAACTCAACCTTTGTATTTCATATTCCTTGTATTATATATTTTGAAAGTAATTTTCTTTTCCATCGTTCCCTTATGTTTCACATTCAAGGGAGTTGCAATTGATTCTCAAATTGCCTTTTAGTGGAAGTTTATCATACAAAGTCAATATGAGAAATTTGAAGACTTCAACATTAAAACGCAATTATATGAAAGGAGAGTTTTCTCACTCCATCTATGTGCAGGGTGCTGTACATCACAAAAAAAGATTCCTCTGTTTCTTTCCCAGTCTCACGATTCTCTTCATCTTGACTAGTTCCATCCAATTTTGTACAAAACCTTACACTGCTATCATGCCCACACATTTTTTGTGCCTTGTAGACCAGAAGAGTTCTTATCCTTCGGCTTGTCGGTCTATGTTCTTGGTAACATTGGCAGACAATTCATTTAGTAAGAAGACTTCAGCATTAATTTTAACTGAAAGGAAAATGACAGAATTCTGACTTCAGCCATCTGAAAGCTGTGCACTTTTCCAAGTTGAAGAACATGTATTCTAAATATAATTAATGAGAACTAGACAATCAAGCAGGAGATTCCCTTTATTTTAACACAGATGTCTATGAGGGGATAGATATAACCAGCAACTTATCATATTCCATTGACTATAAAAACAGTCTACAGTCAGACATTAAGTAATAATTTTTTCTAATATATTGAAACATACATACCTTAGCATACTTTTTAAGTTAATGTATTTTATACCTTTATGGGATTATTTTTGGACCTTGTAAAATAGATATTTTAGGTACTGAACTACACTTTCAATATGTGAATATGGTAGGTGCTGCCAGCACTTTAACTAAAAACATGATGGATGTATTTCCTGGAACAGAAAAACATTTTTTTGTTCTTGTTGCAGGTAATTTGATGTTCTAGATGAAAGGCTTAACAAATATCATTCTCAGCAAGCACAAAACCAACAAGAATACTTTGAATCTTCTTCAACTTTTTTTCCAAATTGAATTCCTTATATTAAAGACTGATTGAATTGAAATATGTATTCTTGATAAACACTTAGTAGAATCTGTTTCTTATGGGAATAAAACTTGAAAAAATAACATATCATAAGACAACAATTTTGATTGATAAAATGAAATAAGGCCTGCAAGCGCATTATAAGAAATTTCAAGAAATTTCAAGAACAGATGAAAATATAGGATATACTAACAGAACTGACATTCGACATATTCATAAATGGTTTAGAAAAAGGGATAATTAATGGGGTGACAAGCTTTGATATGAACACAAATTACTACAGGATAGTGAAAAAGTGCAGGAGGATCTCATTGTGACTGGCGGTAAGTTGGCAGATAAAATTCAATATCAATAGCCGCAAAATGATTCACAAGTGAAAAAGCAACCCTAAAAAATCTGTACAAAATTATACCCTGGAAATTATCTGTTACTTTTCTAGAAGAGATCTTAGAATTACTAAGGAGATTTTACTGAAAATACTAGCTCAGTGGTCAAAAAGTCAAACAAATTAATGTGAAATGTGAAGGCTACATAAAAAATGAGTAACATCAAACCCCAGAGAATCTTAATTTTATACACCCACATCTTGAATAGGGGGTTCTGATTTTCTTATTTTAAATGGATACAGTAAAAGTTCATTTTACTTTTAAATGTAAGCACGGAAAGACATTAAATGGTAAAAGATTCAAATAAATCAGATGGAATATTGTTTATAACTAAAAAATAAAAAACACTGCTGCAGGATGTTATGGTTGACAAAAGTAGGCAAGAGTTCAAAAAAGTGATTAGGCAAATTTAGGAAATATAAATCTATTAACTCGTGTTGAACTTTAAGATTACAGTCTGTGAGTCCAAAAATTCTCTATAATAAAAAAATAGTATAAATTGAAAGAGCACATGAAAAAAACCGACTACCATGCACTTATGATGTGTGCACAATCTTCCACAGTTACTGGCAGTTGTCAGATTCAAGTATATAAGGGTAAATAGGCTTTTGATCACTTTATATGACATGATTTTTTCATCTTGTATTTTATCACACTCTGCCTCTAGACTTCTATCAAACTAGAAAAGTCATCATGACTAAATAAAATTAATATAGGCATTAAGATTTATTAATTATTAATTAAGATTTAATAATGTAGACTTACTGCTTTTTAGCCTTTGTATCACCTCTGCAACAAATTATCAAAATGCTTTTGAACTACATGTAGTGTGGACAGAGATAGCCCTACTTTCTACTAAAATAAGACTTGAAAGCAGTTAGTTTTTATGAGATAAAAACTATGGTAGTCTCAGGAGAAAAGCTATTAAAGTGTATTCTTGTCATTTCTGGTGGCAGGTCATGTGGATAGGACATTCATGCCAGTGGGGCTTTAAAATAATAATGTGTTTTGTTTCAATTGCTGTTGATACAGAGACTTTTCAAGATACTGGAAACAATGATGTATACACTGAAGAAAAAACTGTGTAGTTCCTTAAGAATATTAATACTCAAAGTAGGGAAGAAAATGTGCATTCTTCACAGAAATTCTTGAAAACTTAAAGTATTCATAAATAAATGTCAGGAACCTTTAGGGGCTTTTGCAAGCAGAATGGAAATGTTACCACATTTTGGTAACAATTTGAAATGTTACCAAATATTACTCTGTGAGAAAAGATATTAATATCTACATGAACTGCAAAAACTGTGCTCTGCTCTCAAGAGTTTTAGTCAAGAACAGTAAAGTAGTGTAGGGATTTCCTGAGGAGATGACACATTTCATCTTTAATTGGTTCAGAAGCAGTTGACATGTCTTTGGGTGAGATTTGAGTTTTGATCAAGTACATGCAGCTACAGTATTTGTTTCTATCACAGTCAGATGCCCAAGTCTTGGGAGAGTTCTGGTACTTATAATCAAGAACAGATAAGTGTTAGAGATAAGTTACTTTGACGATTCCCTGTTTTATAAACAAGTCTGGTCAACATATGTGACGAAATTGTTAATCAACTCAAAATTAAATATTTTCTCTTGCTGCTCACTGCAATCTATTTTCCTTATTTAATGAAGACATACATGAAGGAGGAATTTCATATATTATTTGTTAACTAACATTATTAATTCACTTTAAAATGGATATGTTTTATTTTATTACATTTATGTTAGTACCTGTTAACATGAACCATACAATAAATATTAAATATGTGTTTGGTAATTAATAAGAATTAACACTTCACTTGATAAGTGTTCACTTGTAAATGTGTATTGAATAGGACAAACTGTTAGATTAAATTCTAACTTGCTAATACCTCTGTGCTATCGAGACTTAACAAGAAATAATGTGAATCAAGGTGACTATAGCACAATATCATTTTTCCATCTTCCAAGTAATCTTCTATAATGGTAAGCATAGTACATTCTTCTATAATGGTAAGCATAGTACATCCTCTTGTCTTCATCTCTTTGTATAAAATATGATGGTTATTTATCAACTGGGCAGCACTTTTATCCTTTTTCTCTTTTTTTTTTTCTTTTTTATTGCTAGCTCAGAACAAGAACAAAATAAAAGTGAAAGATCCTTGTAAATCAAAACTGAAAATAATTTCTGATCCAAATCTTCAAGTCCAAAGATGTTGAACAAATAATTCGGATTTCACCTACTACGTAATATAAATGTATAAATGTTTAAAATAGTAAACAGATGAGCTCTGTCACATCATGCGGTGTTTTGCTTTTAAAAATGTCTGTGTTTCTGGTAAAGATTTCACTTCCGAATATTTCACACTTTCTGATAAATCCCCTGATATGCCTTGGAGTTTTTCTGATCAATTCTGTTGTTGGGGTATTCCTGGGTTGCAATTGTTCAATCTCAGAGGACAGTTTCAGGTAATTATTCTGTCTGAAGTAGTTAGAAAAACAACTTGGGACTAATGTCATTTAAATGAGTGGGAAGCCCAAATGGAGCAGTAGTTCAGGTGTATTTATATTCTGTCCCACTCTCCCAGAATGCACAGACTTTAGAGGACGACAGACCAAGTTCCAAATAGTGTTAGACATGTTTTTCACATACGTTAAGCTGTACACAGAGGAATTTCAAGAATCTCTGAATTTCATGGCATTGTCTACATTTTAGGGTAGATTTGCTCAACAGTTTAAAACCTGTTGAGTGATCCATGGAACTTCTCTGGCATATCCCAGAACCTTCTTCCAGAAGCAACAGGCACACAGATGGATATGTTGCATTCAGGTGTTGACATGGACTTTGCTTTATGCACTGGGACAGAATACAGACCTGGCATTCAGACAACGAAGTGCATCACAGTGTCTAACTGCCCACAAGTATTGATTTTGCTAGTATGTACTAATAGTATCATTAACTTTAATAAAAATTGAGTGCTCTTTTAGAGGAATGTGGGGTGAGTTCACATCACTGTTCTTTTGTAAAATAACATGTTTCTAAGGATGTAGTTTATTTCTGTCAACATTAGAGGAATTTTATAGGGAACAATGCATGCATTTTTTTTGGTGATATACTATACAAAACTTGTACCAAATTTTCATTATGTCAGGAGCTTTACAAGCTCAATAGACAATTTATTCCTACAGACAAATTAACAGTCAACAAAACTGGCTTTGATTCATATTGAAAACAAGAGGCAATGGTTAAATGAAGACAGTTGGAGAATGTTCCTTTTTTTAAACCTAAAATACACATAATTACTGCAGTCATGATGGACAGCTTGAATAAATTGCTTTTTATTTGCTTGAGGTGAAATCTTAACTTTATTAGATTCAATGAAATAACTTATGTTTAGTGAGGTATAAAGAAATACCTCAGCTCAGCATTCTTGTCAGATCTTAACCTAAGCACAAAGAACTCTGCCCTTGTGGCCAAGAAGTCCAATGGCATCCTGGGGTGCAACAAGAAGAGTGTGGCCAGCAGGTGGAGGGAGGTCATCTTCCCCCTTTGCTCTGCCCCGGTGAGACCACAACTTGACTACTGTGTCCAGTTCTGGGCTCCCCGGTTCAAGAAGGACAGGGAACTGCTGGAGAGGGGACAGCAAAGGTCTACCAAGATGATTAGGGGGCTGGAGCATCTTTCTTATGAGGAGAGGCTGAGGGGGTTGGGTATTTTTAGTCTGGAGAAGGGAAGACCGAGGGGGGATCTTATCAAGGCTGACAAATACCTAAAGGGAGGGTGTCAGGAGAAGGTGGCCAGCCTTTTTTACAGTGGTGCCCAGTGATAACACAAGAGGTAACGGGCACAAACTTGAACATAGGCTGTTCCATCTGAACATGAGGAGGAACTTCTTTGAGGGTGGCAGAGCACTGGAACAGGCTGCCCAAAAAGGTGGTGGAGTCTGCCTCTGGAGACATTCCAAACCCACCTGGATGCCATCCTGGGCAACCTGCTGTAGGCGAACCTGGTCTGGCAGGGGAGTTGGACCAGACGATCTCCAGAGGTCCCTTCCAAACCTTAACAATCTGTGATTCTGTAACTGGGCAGAAAATAGAACCATATACCTTAAAATGGATTTTAGAGACCATCAGTTCTGCGAACACTATTTCATATTTCTTAATAAGGCAATAATTTTAACTGTGTAGGGATTCTACACATATAGTTAGATTGCAACCAAAGTGCAACAAATTAATATTCATTTTCAAACACTCACACAATGAACTTCTGTTCCTACAGATGCAAAGCTTATTCACTGACCCATGTTCTTCTCCTTCTCAGAAAATGCAGTCTTTTAATAACATATTTAGTGTAATCAATACTGACAGAGACAATGTGCAAATAATTACTTAGTAGGAGAGTGTTATAATTTGAAGGCAGCATGTGTTTGTAAATTGTTCCATACCTCCTACCTCCACGTGCCATCCAAACATCCCGCATCTCAGCAAGGTTACAATATGAAATATGTAATTTGATAGGAGTTGAGATGAGCTTTTCAGGTGCTTTCTTCTAAAATTGCCTAATTGCAGGCATTTTCTCTGCCAGTTCAGATGTTCCCCTATGTATCTGTTGTGATTCAACTCAGTCTTTCAAATCTGTTTAAAATACTTGGGGTTTAGACCTTCTTGATGTGCAAATGTACGGAAATAGATGCTATTATGCTTATAGTAACACACTGTAAATATTTGTATAATGGCTTGCATCAATAATATTTCATTTTTATATGCTATATTTTCATACACATTCACTGAAAACCAGAGGATATTTGTAACATACCTTTATATTATCAGTTGTACTGATTTTCATATTCTTCAAAATAGAAATCCAGGGTGCAATGACTCTGGAATCAATGTTTCTTACTCAAAGCTTTGTTATCATGTCCAAAACATGTAGCTGTCATTGTCTACATTTGTAAAATGAGTATAATAATCAGAAGAAACTTTCGGGCATAGAAAAACCAGCTGGCTGCCAAAATGGATTCCTATCATTGCTGTTGATATCAATTACAATTTGCATGTGCAATTGCTCAGGCCCTAATTCAACACATATCTTCAGCAGGTGCCTAATTTTAAATACACCAGTAGTCTTCGGTGGGATAAATCAAGTATTTATATGTAGGCACCTGCAGAAGTGCCTTACTCAACTAGAACTTTTATTATGTCTGCGCTAGAAGGGGAAAAATATATGAAGCTAGAGAAAAGAGGGAACAATAAGTAAAGAAAATATTTTAGTTGTACAGACATTGCTACTCTATTGCTAAAACCCTATTCCCAAGGGTCCCAAAGGGGGACGTATCACTGCTTAGTTTGCAACATGTTACCCTGAGCATTATTTGCCTGCTGATTCCAGCTATTCCCGTGCAGGTTGGAATGCTTTTCTGCTAGCAGTATTCAATATTTATATGTGCTCTACATCTTCCATAACAACCATTTAAGGCCTTTGTTGTATGTCACTCCTATCATTTAGAAGTAACATCTTTCCAAATACTGAAATTGCTACTCAGCCTCAATGTAAGGAAAGAGACTATATAAAAACAAAGGGGACAATGCATTCTGTTTTAATACACACATCCTACAGTTTACCTGATTAGTTCTATGCTTCCTGGTTGTACGCACATAAATAAAAGGATGTGATTAAAGAAAACAGCAAACAAAGAGAGGTCAGCAGTAATACCACTTGAAGACAGAGCGCCTTATCAGAGAAGAGAATTAGCAGAAGTTCTGCTTCTGGGCGAGCCTACAGGACAGTAATGCTAAAGCCACTAAAGGTTTATTTAGAGGGAAAAGATATCACTCAGGCTGATAACAAGAGATGGATATGAATCTCAAGCAAACAAGCAGAGAAAACATATTACAGAAGTATAACCTGTTTTTTCCCCAGGAAATATCAGTAACTAGGATGACTGAACTTAGTAAAATTTGAACAGTTAAAACATAGATATGAGAAGAACACATTTAGATTCTCTTTCTTTTTCTTCTTTGCCCTACATGACGTACTTTGGGGGGGTGGGGGTGGGGTTGTTTTGTTTTTGTTGTTTGTTGGGGTTTTTTTTAGGGCTCAAACTCTTAAAGCTCTGTTTATTGTTTTGAAGTTCAAACATAATGTAACCCATGAAAGGTACTAAACACATTAGTAAACTGTAAGGAAAAAAAGAAAAAAAATAACAACACCCAAGAAATCATTTTACAGTGTTGTTGGATCACATGATTTCATTATTCAAGATGCCAAGAAACCCATACACTTATCTGCAAGGCATTTTAAATGTGGACAACAAGCAACTAGAACATGATTTTCTTAATAAATAGGCAGGTTACAAGTATTTGACTCTGTAGAGTCTGCTACAAGACAGGATAAGCAAACATATCTTCGAAAAGTATGATTCCAAATACACTCAAGGTCAGATGATGGAATATAGAGGTCCCAAATCCTTTTCAAAGCCCCCAGATAAGGATTACTTTAATTTTGCTTGCATGGCAATATTAAGCACTAATACAAATACCTCAGATGCATACTTGCATCAGGATTATAGAAAGATTTTTAAAGTTTTTTCCATTTGAGTGAATTATACGTTGAGTGGACATTCTGTTCTTTCCCTGCCAGCTTTCTACTTGGAGTACTTAGTGTGTATGTCTACACTAACAGGTAGCAGAGCTTAGTGTGTGCTAGCCTTCAGACTGAAACAGTAAATACTGAAGATCCAATGTCTATACTTTGTGAGGTTTTCCTTTTGCTAATTTTCGACTGGTTTCCTAGATTGAAGCAATTTTAGCTTCTCTAATTCTATTAGAGAGTATTAGAAGTGTTTCTGTTCTGTGTTTGGCCTACTTTCATCCGAAATGAATCTAGCTGACACTTTCTGAAACCACTCTGTGGTGTGAACTTAAGCATGTGTGATAAGTGAGGATAATTAGAAGACTGACTTCAAAATTATAGTCCTGATCTGAACTGAAACATTGATGTAAATTCTTTATTTACTAAGTTTGCAAGAACACAGGCTTTCCATTTAACTTGATGAAATACTTTCAGTAAAGGAAAAAATAAAAATTAATACAACAAAAAAATTACTAATGCCAATAACATAAATGAAAATACTATCTCTTAAATCACTAAATAAATTCACTGATGAGAACACTTATATTGAAATGGCTTGTAGAAGTTATTAGAATAATTTAAGTACTTTTTCTTTTTTCTTAACATCTTCAAATGTTAAAATCCAAATCTCTCATAACAAAGTGGTTTATAGAAATCTGAACTGCTGAAATTTTTTTTCTGAAGAAATTACTACATTGAAGAGCAATATCAACAACTGAAAAAAATACACATTTTCACAGGAAAAAAATCTGCTTTAATTATATTTTATATTTACTTTCAAAAACTGTACAACATGCAGTTATATTCTTCTTCCTTTTTTATTTTAAAGGAATTCTTTGGTGACCTTATTTTGACTTAGATTTTCTTGAGATTTTAGGTTTTAATTTTTCTATGGACTTTAAAACTAAAGCACTCCAATGGGTTTCCCCTTATTTTGGTTTGAAAAGGTGCACTACCATGACAATGTTTTTGGCTGTTTATCTGAAATCACCTTTTTTTCAAGAGGTGAAAGGATTTGTCTTACTTTGTTTAAGTCTTTAAAAACTGAAAGACTAGTCTAATTATTTATGTAGAGTTGTCATTGCCATCTGCTTTGAAAGTAGCAAAGTCACTACATTGCTATCAAGAACAAGGAGGTTAGTTTCACCTGCTAATAAAACACAATTAAACTAAAAGGGTTATGAATGAGAAGAAGAATATTTTTCACAAAGTATCTATTTAATATTTGACTTCTCAGTACTGATCTTGAATGGACTTCAGCAGAACATCTTTAAGAGAGTCTGATAAGATTCATAGCTCAGTTGAATCTTAGGAGATTCTGTCTCTGGATCTGATAACATCCTAGCAGTCCCTCCTCTGCTCCTCCCTTTAGAAAACAGTAAACATCGGTTATTTTTATCCTTTTTTTCTTTTTTATCTTTTTTGAGAAGCTTCCACACCTTGATAGTTTCCTTAGATTTTGTACTTCTGAAAAGAAAAAGATATTAATGACTGAATTGTTTAGTCACAGAGGTACCTGACTGGTGACCACTAATCGTGACCATTAATGTCATGATTATGAATATTAATATAACTATGAAACCTTGTAGACTTATTTGTACAAAGAATTTCAACTTCTCTTTCTGAGAGCTTACACTTGTGAATGAGAACTGTAGATAACAGGAAGAATTGAATTGTACTTACATAAAACGTGATTTTTAAAAAAACCTAGTAAAGTGTTAGTGGAAGAGATCTGTATTCATTCTGATCATTAAATTTCCATTTAAAATGCTAGCAATATATATTTTATGTTCTTGAAATAAATAATTGGGAATAAATATAGAGGTTTTTTGACTTTATAATATTATCCTATAGCAATATGATTCCTACAGTAAAAGTGAGAAAAAACCATCGATTGTTCTTTTTGATTGCACAGTCAAATGCACAAAACTGACTTTGCTATACCATCACGTCTTGTTCTTTAATCCAAATAAAGTATTCTGTGATTTGACATGCTCAACAACTACAATAGAGATTTGCACTTACACAGAAGAGTAATAAACTAGATCTAGTACAGCTTCACTAACTTTATCAAGACAAAGACACTTCAGCTGAGGAAATTATTCTCCATTTTTATTCATATGTTTTCCAGGGCCCTGAGGGCACTACAGGGGCCTGACTTTTCCTGCTGATCCTTCCCTGGAGCCTCTCTCCATGCTACCCATGGGCCAAAAACTCCCATTTCAACCTAGCCCTGGATGTCAGTCCATGGTGCAGTGCAGTAGGATGCCAGTCTCCAGGTCTGTCCATGAGTTATTTTCCAAGGAAATATTTCTCTTTAAATGTTCTTTTTTAAAGCATAATATAAATATGTTAAGGCTTTTGGATGCCTATTTAAGATAATTTCAGATGCCTTAAGAGTCTGCATATAGGAGTTAGTATCACCTTTCCCTTCATCTGCTTTTCTTAGACTGCTTTGTCTTCATGCCATGAGCCAGATGCCATCTGCCTTCCCAGGACACTGATTCATGCACCATTTCTACCCATGTGAGGAATTCTCAAAAGCAATATTTAACACGCATAAAAGATATTTATGCTCAAGATGTATGACCTTTTGAGTTCATCAGCTTGTACATAGCTGTGAAAAAGAAATTGATTCCTTTGTACCCAACGTCCAACCCAGTTATCTAATATAGTTGAGAGACCACAATACGACATTTCTTGTTAGACTGAGTAGAAATTGTTTCTTTTTAAGAAAGTCTAGTTCTTTGGTGCTAGTACTCCTTTTTTATTACCTTTGGTTGCTGGATGAAATATTGATGACCTATCTAGGGTATTGTCAGTTATGGAGGAGATGATGCAGAATTCAAAAGCAATGAATGAAAAATGGATGCTTCATTCCAGCTGATGAGCACTGCAGGCTTACAGGTTTCCTCTGCCCAGTAGTTGAACTCAGGCTGTGCAAGTGCTTTTCATTCCTGGAGAAGACTAGTGTAAATTCACTTTCTTCTTCATCACTGACTCCATGGTAGTCAAAAAAACTTGAAGCTTTCATCAAACCAGGACATGCTATTATAGATTTCCATACAGCAGTTAAAACATTTATAATCCAAATTAGAAAAAGATATTAATTTTTAATGAAATCATTTGCAGTGAGGAATACTACATTTTGTAGTGTTATGAGTGTCCTTTTAATGTAGTCATGTGAGATATGCAGTGATTTTCTATTTACAGGTAGAAGGAACTGGAAAGAGATCTGAAGAAATACAATATCCCTGACCCCAAAAAGGACAATCTTTATTGTACCTGACAGGTTTTGAAAACCTGTTCTTAAAGACTCCTGTTATGGAGATCTATATTATGGATATGACTTGGCTTACTCTGTGCAGAAGGTAATTTCTCTGGGCATACTCTTTAAGACACTGGTATTTTACTGACCAGCCTGTTTGGAAAACCTGCAAAGTCAATTTGTCACAATGCTTAACTAAGGTTTTCTTTGTGTAAAGTATTCCATTTATATTAAGAAGCAGGTATGATGACATATCTTGTGTGAACTATGCAACTGATTGTTTTGAGGATTCACAGAATTCTGTGACTGCTCATTACTGTAATTACTGTGTAATACACAGATTTTTCATTTTCTGCTTTCCCTTTAACACTTGTTTCTGTGCTTAACTCAACAGTTATTTAAATGTTTTCTTTATTTACTTATTTCTTCATTAAAAATTGTACAGCCATGGAACATTCCCTTGCATATCCTAGAATCCAACCTTGGGAGAACACCCTGATGTTGATACGATGCAGGAGTACCTACCAAAGGAACTATCACCACCACTGTTCTAACATATTATTTCTGAATCTCTTTCCAGTAAATATTTTTGCCAACTTCATGTAGTTGACAAACTTCAGCCTGTATGCAGAGTCTGAATTTATAAGGATTAAATAAAAATTCCAAAGTAGCAGTGTGGCCATTGCTTCAATAGTCAGCTTTGCCTTCACAGAATACTTAATAGTGCACCATGCATTCACAGCAACTCTTTCTACACAGAGAATAATTTGCCAGATTCTGAGGGTTATGTGTCCTGTGCCGAGGAGCAAGGTTTTGCTTGTATTCTTGGAAATCGAATTAAGACTCAAAACAGAGTCAGGCACCAAGGAATTTTTTTTTGCCCGTTAACGAGTTTGCAAATGCCAAGAAGTGAGCAAGAGATAAAGAGAGGAAGAAAAGAAAGAAAGAGAAAAGACTGGAGGAGTTCATGGCAATAGCTACCACCCCAGAGCTGCGGCATCCCAACAATCCGATCAATTTCTAAGTCTGGTGGGATAATGTTCTGTCTGTTGCTGGTTGGTTCCATTCTTTTATAGGGCTTGTCTTGGGTTGTTCTGTTCAACCACTCCTTCCACCTGGCAGTGGTGCGCATGCACAGTATTGTCCCAAGGGGGTCTCCAGGCACTTTAGGTAGTCCTCAGGGGTCTCCAGGCCCCTCAATCTCCCCGATTGAGGATCTGTGCTCATGCATCGGAGTTTGGTTGAGTTTCTCTGAATTAGCTCCTCTTATTGTCCCGTGGTAGTCTTCTGGTGTTTTTCCTGCTGTAGCAATGTTGAAACAAACATCTGCTGTGACTGTGGTGTTCATTGATCATTATCACTGACACAGCGTCTTGCACTGTGGAAGCTCTGTCTCATCAGTGAGACTTCTGTGATATCTGTGCACAGTGAATCTGCAGAATACTTTTTTTTTTAATGTTTGTTTTAGCTTAATCAAAATTTGTAAATTTTTTTTGCTATAGTTCTTTTAAATGTAGTAGTTGCAGTAAATATTTATTAAATATATTATATTATGTACTTAAAGATCACACAAGATTTAAATGGCTTTACTTGCAATGACCCATGAAAAAACACCGATCAACCCAATGAGCTGTAAGTCAATATTGTCTTTAAGCGCATTACAGCAAAGCATTTTATAAAACTGTAATATAAACCAGGGCACATATTATTTCCTAAATGACACTAATGACCTATAGTAAAAGACAGAATTCTTCCTAGCTGAAATTTAGGTCTCTCTTGCACACTATTAAAACAAAAAAATTGTGTACATTACATTGCTAAAACTGAGGCATTTCTAATAACAGGCATAATTTCAGAAGTGCACTATGTCCTGAATTGTATTCTAATGTCATCAATAATCTCATTTCCGATTGAAAATAATCAATCAAATGCTGCTGCCATAGTAGGTACTGACTTGGAACATGTGAACACCTCTTAAGATAAGAAATAAACATAAAAACCATTCAGTAATATATATATATATAAACTAAGATTTATTTGGCTAAATTTGATTTAAATTTGATTAAGCTAAATTATGCTTAAAACCTGGGAAATGCCAATGCAGAAAGATACTGAAAGTCAGAGCTGACGTTATGTCCATGATGTCTCGTGTCATGTAAAAACTTAACTATGAGCTTAGTCTACACTGTTAATTAGGTATCACACCACAGAGCAGAATGATGTCAAAAATTTTTATCCCAGTATGAGTTATAATTTGCGCTTGTTGAAGCCTTGGGCTTGGATTCACCTTCTCTTGACAGTAGCTGTCTAAAACCTAGGTGCTCAAACACTTCCCAATGTCTCTAGAAAGATATTTAAAGAGGAATTCAACCCTCCTAGCTTACACATCTCAGGTGGATGAATTGCACTCTGTATCTTCCCTTTCCAATACTTATGAAAAAACTTTATAAATAATAAGTCCTCAATTAGTTTTTCTGCTTGGGGGTGGGAGGTTGTGGGGTTTTGGTTTGGCTTTTTGTGGGTTTTTTTTTTTTTTTGGTTTGTGGTTTGGGGTTTTTTAAAGTAGCAATACCTAATTCACCATTAATACTAAAATTCTGGAAGTCTTAGAAGGAAGACTACAGTCTTAATTATACTAGCTGACAGCAGGAACCAATCTGAAAAAAACATAAAATTCTCTAGAAATTTCATGCTAGTTACTACAGTTTGAGAAACGACATCAGATACATTGATCAAAAGTATATGAAAAAGGAGATTTCTGTCATGTTAAACAGATCTACAAGCATAAACAGCATATCAATGCTTTGATTTAGTTATACTAAAATTGAAATTGCATTATTCCTGCTTGTTACTTTATTTAAATATATTTGAGCAGTTTCACTAATAGTTTTCCTTCTTCCTCTGGTATTCATATTTTCCTAGTGTAGTTTCCAGGAGTTTGTCATGCAGATTACAATGTCCCATTATCTATAATTTAAAACCAGAACAGTAATGAGTACCACATAATGTTTCACTGGATGATTATACTTTAGTCTGTTCTGTGTAATATGATCCATTTGTTAAAAATCTGAGATGTCCATTGTTTTATGAGGTTATATGAAGATGACAGATATTCCATAAATCCCCACTCAGTCAGTGAATTCGTATACAAATATTTTTACATACAAAATCATTTAATATAGATCAATTTATAAAGAACATAAAAAATCCGGTAAAGATAGTGTACTGGAGTAAGATCCTTGGTCAGAACTAAATGTAAATGGGCATGCAAGATGCTTCTAAGACAGCAGATAATTCAATGAGGACCATATCAGGAGATTATAATTTCAGTTTGACATCAACTGATTTTGACCAAAGGACAAGCTGATAGAAAAGAAACCAACATATATTCTACTGAGATTTACATGTTACGAAACATAGAAATATGTTTTATTATTATACAACATAATATTTTATCTAACAATACATATTGTTAGATATATCATATATTATTATACAACATAATATTATATCTAACAATACATTTGAGGGGAAAAATTAGTCTGTATAATAATCTTAAAATAAATTAAGATTAAAATAACATATAAAATGAAGGACAGTTAAATTCATCAAAATCTTTAAAGAAACTTGCCAAGCAAATTCTACAGCTTTCTCTCTCCCTCTTTGTACAACATTCATTTCATGACTACGAATATTTTGTTACAGATTTTCTTCTGAAAATTAAAATAAAGTAGTACCAGAGACTGTCTGCCATTTTTCTGCTAAAATGATGATTTTAAAAATGTTCAGCTATTTTATATAAGAAGAATATGTGTTCTGGGAACTGTTCTGTTTATTATCTTTGCCAATGATGTGGAAAAGGTAATGAAGTGCTTGCTCATAAACTTTGCAAATGGCATCAAACTGGGGCAGGTACCAGTCAACAGCAGGGCTGCCACTCATAAGGACACGGATAGGATGGAGGGATGGGCCAACAGGAACATGATGAAACTCAGCAAGCACAAATGCAAAGTCCAGGTAGAGAGACAGTCATGTGAAGAGACTGTATGGGCTCTTGATTTGAACAAAGGGTAACATTTTTGAAGTCTTTCTCTGGTCCCTCTACAAGCAGACATCTACTTGATCGAGTACTGTTAAACTTAAGAACAAGCTTCAAATTATGAATATTTAAAATCATGCACATGGTATGCTTCACTTTTTAAACTATGAATTTGATTCTGCAAACACTTATATACTACAGATAATTGCATCCACTTGAATAATCACAGTATCAGTTGGTATGACTAGCCAATCATTGCTACTTCTGTACTTGCTTGGAAACAGTTACTAGGAATTTAGGACTTAGGAGGCAGGGTTTTTCAGACTGTGTAATCTCCATAGCTATGAAGGATGCACTTGCATCTTCAGGATCTCAAATCTTACACTAGATTTAGATAGCTGTTGTAAAACCAGGGTCTTTTTTTTCCCCTCACTGTAACAATTTTCCTTAAATTAAAATTTTTTCTTCATCTAATAAGTTCTGTATACTCCAGGTAAAAATAATATTGATAGCAGGCAAATGCAGAATCTGAGTTGAACACAGACATATTGAAGAGATAAATTATTTTTTTCAGATTAAATCTTTCTCTTTTTTTGTTAAAAATACAAATTTATTGATTTCTATGAAAAAAAATACCTTTTTCCATAATTTGTTAGGTGTCTGTCTGGGGAGTTTTGAAGTTTAAAACTCTCACTCATTCAAATCTTCTTTCAGTTACTTTACATGGAATTAGTTTAGTATAATTTTTAATATGTAAAAGCAGTATTTTTATTTAGACTTAAGACGTTTTAAAATTTCTGCTATGCCAAATTCAATTACTAGATTTTTAAAGAGAGAGAGAACCTATCATACAGCCCTACTATACAACTCCTGAAAAGAGAAATGCCAATTATTTTGACTTTGATAAAATTGTAATTTTGGGGAAAACTAAAAATACTTGTTAATACAGCATAGGCAGGGTTATTCTTCAAGAGTAGCAGCTCATTCTGGGCATCATTTCCAAGCATCTGGAGGAAGATTATTAGACGTAGTCAACATGGATTCATCAAAGGGAAGTCATGTCTGAATGATAAGCCTTCTACGATGGCATGACTGGATGGATACATGACAGCAGGGTAGTGGATGTTGTCTACCTTGACTTCAGCAAGGCTTTTGTCCTGGTTTGAGGTAAAACACGACCAACTTTGTTCAGTAACTCTGCTTTCTAACGAGGCCTTTTCTAAGTGCTGAAATTAACAGCATATTGTGCAGAAAACTGCTCTTTCTCAGAGCAATAAGACCCATGTTGATAGCTGTTGCCAAGGCACGGTATGCAGAGAGGCCCTTGCTTATACTTATTGCTCTAACAACCAAGGCCAACCAAATTTGTTATTTGCCCCATTGGAGGATTGGAAGTGGAAAAGCATGGAGGGGTCACACCTGTAGGGAGGAGCAGACAGGACAGGTGACCCAAAACTGACCAAACAGGGTATTCCATCCCATCTGCCTCATGCTCAGTATAAAACCTGAGGGATCAAAGGGTCAGCTTTCTTTCTTCAATGGCCAGTGTCCGAGGAAGTCTTTGTCTGCTCATCTGCCTTTGATCCTGACCTGTTTGTTCCAGAATCCAGATCCAGAATCCAGTTCCTGTCTGTCACTGAGTCCAGTCTGAGACTTCCCCAGTGCCTGCTGGTGACGTGATTGTCATCCTGGGAGCTTGATACGGTTTTGTATATATTTCATTATTTTCCTTTTATTATTTTATTCTTTATATTTCATTAAAGTGGTTTAGTTCTTACTAAACTAGTCTCTCCTCTTCTTCTGCTCTGCAGGAGAGAGGGAACATTTGTCACTCAGCTTGCTTAGGCCAATCCATCCCAAACCACAACAGCTTTCAACACCGTCTCCCGCAGCATCCTCATAGGCAGACTTAGGAAGTGTGGGTTAGATGAATGGACAGCGGGGTGCATTGAAAACTGTCTGGCAGGTAGAGCTCAGAGGGTTGTGATCAGTGGGGCTACTTGGAGGCCTGTAACTAGTGGTGTTCCTCAGGGGTCCAGTCCTGTTCAATGTATTCATCAATNGCATCAAGAGGAGTGTGGCCACCAGGTGGAGGGAGGTCATCCTCTCCCTCTACTCTGCCCTGGTGAGGCCGCAACTGGAGTCCTGTGTCCCTTTCTGGGCTCCCCAGTTTAAGAAGGACAGGGAACTGCTGGATAGGCTACAGCGAAGGGCCACAAAGATGATTAGGGGACTGGAGCATCTTTCTCATGAGGGAAGGCTGAGGGAGTTGGGTCTTTTTAGTCTGGAGAAGGGAAGACTGAGGGGGGATCTCATCAATGCTTACAAATACTTCAAGGGAGGGTGCTGGGAGGAGGGGGCCAGTCTTTTTCCAGTGGTGCCCAGTGATAGGACAAGAGGTAATGGGTACAAACTTGAATATAGGCAGTTCCATCTAAACATGAGGAAGAACTTCTTTATTTTGAGGGTGGCAGAGCCCTGGCACAGGCTGCCCAAAAAGGTGGTGGAGTTTCCAACTCTGGAGACATTCAAAACCTTCCTGGACACCATCCTGTGGAGCCTGCTGTATGTGAACCTGCTCTGGCAGGGGAGTTGGACCAGATGATCTCCAGAGGTCCCTTCCAACCCCTGTGATTCTGTAATTTTACAAATATTTATTTTATCAAGCGATTTTTCAGATTATTGCAAGAAAATCTTAACAAAAAATTTTCTTTAAAAAACCCACCTCAAAATACCAGAAAATTTCCAATTCTTCATGCAAAAATCCACATTTTAATTTTGTTGGTAATCTCATTTTCCATAAACTTGTTGCATATTTCCAAGAATTTGCGGATTCAAGTTTTAATAAAAGGTACCTACTAAGTTTCTTACATATAAGGAAGATGAAAGGACAAAATAGTCAAGAATGGAAAAAAAGATGTTTAGAAATCTGAACTCAGATCCTGGAGCAGGGTTGTGTTTATGTGTTTTCTGCTCTTTTCAGTGGCTCATTTGTGTGCGTGTTTTGTTTTATTATTAAATTTTTATTGCATTTCCTTCTCTTTTTTTATTGTCTGGTTTTCTATTGAGAAGCAAAAGTGTAAACATTATTCATATGAACAGCCTTATTGAGAGCAAGGCGGGGATTAGTGATGCATATAATTAGTCATTTACAAATGTAGTATCATAGTGTTCAATTAGGAAAATCACAAGAGTGAGCTATACTCTTACAAGTTTTATAAAACAGCTGGTAGCTTTTTATACAAACAACATAGTAAATTAATTAAATCAATAATACATAATTTCTCAAATAGTATGTAGCACATTAAAGACCAACATTTCTGAATTTCAAACTGTTATTTCAAGTGTCTTTAAATGTCATTAATTTATTTGCCTTTCAGAATTCACTTTTTTTCCTTTTTTTCATCTACAATTTGAGATGTTTTGGAATATGGAAGAAAAAAGAACAGTATCTTTGACTGGGAGAAAGTGCAGAATTTTTTTTTTTTCCTACAAAAAATGAGAAATAAGTGTGCTGTTTCATTGTCTTGCTTTATAATTTAGGATGGACTAATTTTTTAGAAGTTTTTAAATGGAACATAAGAAGGCTATTTATGAGTAATTTGAATGTTAAAATCAGTACCTGAATACATCTTGTTGGGATCTCACTACAGGGAATCTTAGTTTAAGGATTCATATCTACCAACCTCATTGTTCCCTTCCTTACTAACAACAAATTAAGGCTTGTACTCTGATCTTTTGCTACCTCTGCTCCTCAGCAGCATGTCAGAAGACATGTGCCTCATTCCTTTCAGGAACTCTCAGCGAGGAATGATGTATGTCTAAGCAGCAAAGCCAATTATCTGAATTGTTCTGCCTCTTCTGGCACTGAAAAAGACAGGTTTTTGCCTAAACCTCCAAAGCTCAATGCTTCAGAAAATGGGAGTTTCTCCACATACAGGAAAAAGCAACTGAGCGTTGGGTGTTCAGAACAGAAAATTTGGAGGCACTAATGAAAATAAAGGAGAGGCTAGGTTGAAAGAAAAAAATGAGGGTATATTTTTGTAGCAAAGAAGGGCTGTAAAGACAGCAATCAACCAAGGCGCAGCCCCAGACCCATGGGCCCAGGTCCTCAGTCTGGGTGCACACCACGAGGTGATGGCTGCTTGTTGCACCAATGGCAGGGAAAGAGGAGTGCTGGGGCTCATCAGGGTGAGATGCACATTGCATGAGTAACGACAGCACAATGCTTTACGGGACTGTTGACCTTTACTTCAAATGAGATAGTTACTATTTACTTTAAAGAACATTAGGTTGCTTTTAGACAGTTGGGTCCTAAGGATCCCGTTACCGCACCTCAGAAGCAAAATATCAGCACAAATACACATACCCTCAAATATGCATTGACTTTCACAAAATTGAAAGTCTTGTGCTTTGTAACATTTGTTGCCTCTACTGTGAGATAAATGCTATGACTTTTGGCTGCTCAGGAAAACAAAATTATGCCAGGAGGCAGTGATATTAGTTGTTGTGTAAGTAATATGTATCAAAGTATCAGAGGCCAGTAAAGCCGAGACGGATACTTTCAGGCTGGTAGTTAAGTTCAATTTATTGCATTTCAAGACATTTTTAAAAAGTAACCCAGAAAATAAGACTTAAATGCAAGATCAACCATCTTTCTCCGAAGTACTATTCTTTTATAGTACTAATTCATTCATCCTGGGGTATTTCTAAAATAATTACATGGAATATGTTTCAATATTTTTATGGTGAATTGGCAAAACATGTTTAAAGGTTCATACAGAAGGTTCATGTATCATTTGTGTTCTTACAGAAACAATACCTTACTTACTAATCTATCATACATAAAGACAATCTAACTTGCCAAAGAAAATACAGTATGTTTATATCTTATTGTAGAGTATAGGTGAAACAGATTAAGAACATGAGTATTTGTTTAATGATTACAATACATAAACTTTCCAAGTCAATCTGAGTTAAAGAAGACATAGTAGAAAAATGCCTTCTAACATTTTTACTGTTTTGCCCAAATTTCTTTCCAAATTTGAATGAAATGTTTTAGCAAAACTTCAATATTCTTTGTGTGCAGTATGATTTTGTTATAAAATTGTCTGGTTTGATTTTTGAATTGTTTTATTGTTTCAAAATTCTGCAATTCTGAACACCAGGGTTGAGGACTATGGTGGGTTGACCTTGCCTGACTGTCAGACCCCTACCCAGCTGCTCTGTCGCTCCCCCTCCCTCAACAGGACAGAGGGAGAAAGTAGGAGGAAAAAGCTTATGGGTCAGGATAAAGAGAGGGAGACTGCTTACCAATTAACATCATGGGCAAAACAGACTCAACTTGGTGAACATTAATTTAATATATTGCAAATTAAAAAGAGTAAGTTTTTATTAAGGAAGTTTTCTTCATTGCGAAATTCTATATGCTACCTTGGAAGTGAGCAAGCACAAAGACAATAAAGAGTATTTTCTTTTTTATAATATCCGATAATAATAAGAGATAAAGAAGTGTTGTTTGGTATTAAATGTATTTGGAAATATTCACTAAAGCTGTACATTCTGGATGATCTCATATATTACACACGTAAATCTACACTAAAACATTTTTACTGTCTCTCCAAATATATTCAAGTTTGTCAGCATATTTGCAGAAAATAAAAAGCAAGAAATTCATAAATATTGATAATCTGAAGGGCAACACACATAGCATTTTGGAATATATGAGGTTAAATTTCACCCTTACTCTAGCTGAATAAATTAGAGGGAGAAATATCTTACCAGAGAGTTGATATATTGTTACGATGAAAAGGAAATTCCACTGTTGCCATTTTTAGTCTTCTAAGGGGATACTTGCCAGGGCCAAAGGAACACATGTTATGAGGATCTAGGAATTTCTTGATAACCATGCAGTACATGAATAAAAATGAGCAGGCTACAACTCTTTATCCAATGACCTGCTCACCCTACCACTACCTGCAGTCTGAACATAAATCAATTGGCCAGTCCAAACTCTTCACTAGGAGGTGTGGATTTCTTGATAGCATTATGTTATTCCTTGCCTTTGAGGTCTCCTGGGAGTGCTTCTTATGAATTAGATGCAACCATATTGATAGGATCTGAGTATTCATGAGAGTGGCAGACTCTAACTGGCTGTCTAGCTGTTTAAAATATTTATGGAGCTTGCAAAAGAGAAACTAAATTTATCTAATAATGTTGCAGGAACCACATAAACTGCTTTTTGCCACCCTGCAGTTTGAATCATGTGTGCCACAGCATCTTGGTCCAGAAGACTATCATGCTGTGTCAGCCATCATCATGCTTCACTCGAATTGGCAAACCAGTTTCTCAGCTTCATGAGTTAGCTTGAACTTAATGGAGATATACTACTTGCAGTCTCTAAGCTAGTTCAATTGTACTTGATGCAAACTGATACCTCTGCACAATGTTGATATTCTTTCAACACTTAAAGGGGGCTTATAAGAAAGATGTGATAGGGCAAGTAATGACTTTAAACTAAAAGAAGGTAGATATAGACTAGACAGAAGGAAGAATTTTTTTTATGATGAAGATGGTGAAACACTGGAACACGTTGCCCAGAGAAGGGGTAGATGCCACATCCCTGGAAACATTCAAGGTCAGGTTGGACAGGGCTCTCAGCAACCCGATCTAGTTGAAGATGTCCCTGCTCATTCCAGGGTGGTTTGGACTAGGTGACTTTTGCAGGTCCCTTCCAACCTAAACTATTCTATGATTCTATGATCATCTAAAAATTAAGAGCAAAAATCCATTGAAAATTACTGGGGCATTCATCAAAAATCATATAGACCTCTTAAAAATCCAACTTTACTTTCTGTTTTCCTGTTTTTCAAGATGACTCTAAGGATCTATCTGTATTTACCTGCAATGTGAAGACAAGAATATTGTGGGCATCTTTTATGTAGAAAAATTTCAGCAACATCAGTAAAATTCAACATGGAGACAAAAAAAAAAAAAGGTTTCTTTTACGAGCATTCTAAGCCACAAGAAAAACAAGATTGATCACTGATGTGTGTCAAACCAGTGAAATGGAAAATATTTGCAGTCCATTTCCTTGTTGAGGCAAGACTTGCTACTCTGATACAATCAGTAATACTGCACCCTCCTTCTATAGGCAGTGAACCAGAGCTAGGGATTAATTGGTCTTAAGTTTTTTATTCAGTGTCATTAATTTTTATCTGTCTTTTTGAAAATAAACTTAGAATAATTCTTAGACATGGGAATTTTGTAATTTAATGCAAATATTGATATATTATTTTACAGTGAATTCTAATTCTGCTTTCAGGTTATAAGTACGATAATTTGTTTATCTGATAGGCTTTTCTGTGTCAAAATCTCCCTCTAGAAGAGTCCTTTGTGTTAAAAAATATCTGTGTGTTTTACCTAAATCCTACAGTCAAAAATTGTAGTTTAAAACTCATTTTAACACATTATTTCTTGAGATCCGCAATGGTTTTTTAATTAAAAGAAACTTAGTTAAAATTTATCTTTCATTTGTAATGAAATAAAATTTTACCCAGGCTGAAAGGAGCTTAGAGGAGTAAGCAACAACAAGTAGACTGAAAATGCAAGTCTTTTTCTAGTTTGCCCATGCAGTTTATCATTGAAGAAAAAGTCAGTATTCTATGTATGCATCAAACCTCATTGAAAAATGATATTCATACTACTTTGGATAAAACATAATTGTGTTTCAAACATAATGGATAATATTTAAAATTACAGAGGCTACTAGTCTTTACTCGTGAAACTCACTGTTTGTGTAAGGGCCACATTTGATCATGGAGTCAGACTGCAGAATACAGTAGCAAAGAGTAACACAGTCTGCTTTTTATTTTAGAGCACTATCTCTCCTCTCTTTTTTCCTATATATTCTGTCTGCAGCAAATTTTAGGAAAGAAGTAGATGATACATGCCAAAATCCAAAGTTCATATTAAATTAGGGTCTGTTTAAGATGCCTCTTGGCCAAAACCACTCATCATTGGGAGACTGGAAAAACTACTCTCTCAAACTTTACAGTTAAGGCTCAGAAAGGATTATTAGTATTTTGTTTTCCAATAGCTTCTTTGAGCTCTGAAATCAGATCCTACCTTTCCTCAAGGTACAATGGCCAATAAGATATGATCATTTGATTTTGTTTGTTAGTGACAAGAATCACAGAATGGTCATTTGTAGGGTACTGTAGCTGCAAGTGATTTAATGTTAAAATTAGTATAGACTTGAGATACACTTTTGTTTTTCAGGAAAATACATAGCACTTTCTATGAGAAACTTGCTATAGTCCTTTTTATAAGAGGACAAAACGTAATGAAATACTTCTAGAACTAAGCATGACCACATGTTCTGAAGGACTTCAAAAAAATGTTGTAAACTGAATAAGATCTTCATTTTGGATAGCAGATCTATGAAAGACTACAAGTCAAACATTTAAAAAAGTATACTTCGTATAAAGCTAGTATTTCTGATATTTTACTTAAACATTGGTCAGATAATCAAGCAATCTGGTGCAACCAGAGCTTTAACCATGAAAGAATGCCTCAAATTTGGTATCTAAATTCAAGTTGTAGATTCTCACAATCACAGCTTAGTTACTACTTGTTCCTGAAAGCTCCTGATGTAAACAGATGACTTTTCCCTTTTTGAGTATTAAACATCCCCCATAGCAAAACTTTGTATCTTGATAAGCTGTAAGGACTTTAGCCTTTACAACATTACGGTCCGTGGTCTAGTTTATATCTAAACTTTGCCTATATACATAGGGTAGATATGATGCCCTCTTTAAATAATATCTTACTAGCTGTAATTAAGTCAGGATATGATTAATTTACCTAAATTAAACACAGTTCAGACCAGAGTTTACTTTTCTCTATTGTCTGAAGAGATTCAGGCTCTTATCTATCACTTGAGTATGACAGTTGAGTATGTTCTCTCTCAAACACACTGTAGACTGTAGTTGAACATAATTTCCAGAAACTTCACATCTTTGGAAATACTGTAGTGAAAAAGCACTTTTAAGAAAGTGTTTTGGAGCATCAGCAAGGTGAATTCTGGCAACCAGCTCTGTATTCTGGGCTTCTCAACATTTCTGAGTAAAATGTATTTAAGCAATTACTTAAAAAACATTAATTCTAATTAGTTAAAAGTAATTAAAACACACCTCCAAGTGTCATATTTGGACAGTTTGTTTGGGTCCCTCAGTGGTTGCTTTTTTTCAGTACCATACTCATTTTCAGGCAGGGATCCCCCAGCAGGCGTTGTAGTAAAAACGTGTTTAACACAGGGAAGTAAATTTTCTCTCTGAGGCCAAGTGCTGAAATGTCGTGATGCTCAGAGTATTGATACCAATCTCTTGTGGTTTTATTTTTTGAAAGGGTATCAGGAAGTCTGCAAATAGATGGCATTCTGCTGCACTGAATACTGTATAAAAATGTCAACTAACTACGAAAAGGATAGAATTTGAATTTCTATGAGAAGGAGCAGAATCTTGCATATACAACTCTTTAAAAAAGTCTGCAGTCCTTACTTTTTAGATTGGGAAATTTTCTTTTCCTTACCTTTTAGTTGATATCACCAACAAGCGTGATCCAATCCATGGATATTTAAAGTGGCATTGTAATCTCCAGTTTGATCTTTGAGTTATGTTTTCTATAATAAAATATAAAGGATTTAATTCAATGGGAAGTAATGGAGATTTTGAATATCATGTAAACAGTCTTTTCAGGGACTTTTGAATAGTATCCAGAGTAACTATAAATGAAGCTCTCTACATTTAAATAATTCAGCATGGAGTTGAAAGTGGAGCTAACAGAGGAAAAATTCTATTACTTTCTGACATTTAAAGAATACTGAATTCTCTCTCTAAAATGAGTCATTGACAGTGGATTCAGTGAAATAAAGGAAAAAAGCACAAGGTGATATATTTGTTTTGGGTTTTTTTTAGATTTGCTATACATATTAATTATAAATTAGAGACACAGATCTGAACTGAAGGGTATGAATGTTTAAAAAGTTACAAATAATTGAAAAAGCAGGAAGTCCTTTAGGACTTTGTCTTCCTTTAAAACCCCTGATTTGATTTTTGGAAAGCTGAATTCTTGGACTCACAGGAATGTTCTTTAAAATGCAGGCTTGTGAGTCTTCTGTTCAGAGCTGACTGACAAGATCTAATCTAATCTACATGGGTTGTTATTATCAGAAATATTTTATTATAGGATTTTTTATTATAGATTTAGGGAATTTATCTGAAATAATATTGAAAAAAAAATCTCAGCTGTCAAGAGTTTGTTGGCTTTATTATTAATAAATTAATTTCCTAGCCATTCAAGTACAGTTCAAAAAAATGGTTGAATCTAATGCTTTTATGTTAAAATTTCCTCCCAAAAGTAATTCACAAATGCCCTTTTTCTCCTTACTTGTTCATTTTACCATAAGCAGATGCACATACTTGAACATATACAGGTCTTCATATGAAGAATCAAGATACCTATTAAAGAAATGGAGAAATTACTTAAATGGAAAAAGTATCTACTTGACAGTTCAATGTAATTCAAAGGTCCTGATCCTACTACAATCTTTGTGCATGTATCAGCAATTTCTGCACAAAGCTGAATTTAAGTTAATCAGGTTGTACATAAACAATGTTGCCTATCTCACTGTAATCATGCAATGTTAACTTAAAATAACATAGAGAATAAAATACTACACGTGACTATAATTACCAGGATATTTTATCTATCTTAAACAGAAATATTAATTAGAATTAAATTAACTGTATAAAATTTAATCATGTTTCATGACAACAAATTTCAAGACAACAAATCATTCTGAAAAAAAAGAAACAGACAAAAAACCACATAATTAGATATACATTTGTAAAAAAAAATTAATAAATTTAAATTTATTTATTTATTTGTTATTTTTTACCAGCCTAAGTAGCACCTTCAAAGTCAGAGAGGGGGAGATTATTTGAAAAATGAGAGATCTGTTTTTGAAGTATCTTCTAAAAAAAATGGGCTTTGAAGCATTTTCTCTGTAATATTATCACTGCGATGCTTGTAGTATGATGAAAGTAAACCTCTGTCATCTTATTGTTTTTTATCTTACAGAAGTGTAAGGGGAAGCTTTGGCACGAAGGGAGTATAAATAGGTGCGCTAGAAATCACCTTTTGTTCAAAACAATTTTGAAGAAAACTAGCACTGCATCCAGCAGCTTTAGAGGAAAGACTACAATGAGTTAAGGAAATGCTTGCCCAAAATAGAAAATGGAGATGGAAAGCATTATTTTGGTTTGGATGGGGGGAAAAGGCTGGGGGGAAGTTGCTTGATATAGGAAAAAAGACATGGTTATTCCGTGATTTTTATGAACTGCTTTTTAAACTTCCCCACTCTCATTTCATGAAATGGAATATTCTCTCCCCTCAGGACTGAAAGTATTTCGGATTTGTTGATGTTCTGCCTTTAACTTTGCAGCCAAACCCAACATTGTTTTAATGGCAATGTATTTCTATTTAAAAGAAATTTGCAGCAAAAAGTTGATTTTGGACTGCTTACGTGCAATCCAGTCTTGTTGTTATTGTTTCTATAGGCAATATAGTCATAGGCAAGTTGTCAGTACTTAAGTTAAAGACACAAATCCTGGTTTTAAGGAATTTTTCCATCAGGATAAGGTATAGCCTGGAGAAAAAGACAAGAGAAGGAAACCATATTTCTAAAAAATCAAATAAAAATGGAAAGGTAAAATCCAGTACAAAGAGCCGTAAGGCATCTGCAGTTGCCACTTACTATGAAATTAATGGATATTGCACATGCTCATACACCCACGCACACTTAAACACACTTGCATGCATATTTAAGTTTGTCTTGCCTTGCGGTAGGAGAGATTTAAAAGCAGAAATATATGAAAATATTAATGGAACAGAACTTGATTAAGCTGTTTAAAATCCAATTCTTGAAACCTATTCAACTAACTTCTTCAATAACATCCCTGAGATTTGTCTTTTGGTAGAGTACTGAAAAGACGCATGTATAGTTTTTTTCCAAATGTTTTACAGTTCAGTCACATGCCTATTTATTTCTAGTTCTTAAACCAGGATAGCGCTATGTCAAATCAAGATATTAAGCAATGTTTCTAGTTAAAAAGGAAGCAAAGCCTAAACTATTGACCCATTATGTCAACGAAAATATTTGCAGCCTCTTCGGTGAGCAGTGGAATTAGGCATATTCCCTCACACTCTGGAGGAATAAAATTTAATTGTGACTGATTGATGTAGAAATAGATGTTCAGCTTATACATAATCATCACAGGTTTTGCTGAGTGCAAAATTAGATAATAGTCACAATAATACAGAGTGAATTTGTAATGATCAGTTTTACATATCATAGGTCAATATTTGTTCATTAACATAAAAGCCCCACAGATAAACAATGATTCTGACATTTTGCCTTACAGTTGTACTTCATAGACTCCTTTTTTTCTATCTCTGTTCCTAATACTTGCAAAATTCCAAGTATACTTGTATTTAAAATGGTAGTGTTTCTAAAATGTTCATATAGTCCTTTGTTTTATTTTCAGTACTAAAAAATGAGTAAAATACGGGTGCATGAGTTCCTAATGGAATTAATCCGGGAATTAATGAATGACTGTGGGCCTGCATGTTCCAAGTGTGCAAAGAGACAATGATGGGTCCATTCATAAAGAACCAAGATTCTGTGTCTTTTCCTATACAAGAAGGTGGTGAGATGGCTCTTATGATTGGAGCGTTGGAATGGAGGGATACAGGCTCTTCAGGAAGGACAGGTAGAGGAGATGAGGAGGGGGTGTTGCCCTTTATGTCAATGACCAGCTGAGTGCATGGAGCTCTGCCTGGGGATAGATGAGGAGCTGACCAAGAGCTTATGGGTAAGAATTAAAGGAAGGGCCAGGACAGGTGACATTACAGTGCGGGTCTACTACAGACCACCCCATTAGGAAGACCAAGTGTATGAGGCCCCTTATAGATGGATAGGAGTGGCCTCAGGTTGACAAACCCTGGTCCTCATGGGGCACTTCAACCACCCCAGTATCTGTTGGACGGACAGAACAGCAGGACATAAGCAATCCAGGAGGTTCCTGGAATGCGTCAATGATAACTTCCATCTATGAGTGATAGAAGAGCCAACAAGGAGAGGTGCTATGCTGGACCTTGTTCTCACCGACAAGGAGGCGCTGGTGGGGAACATGAAGCTCAAGGGCAGCCTTGGCTGCAGTGACCATGAAATGCTGAAGTGCAAGATCAAGGGCAGCAAGGAGGGTGCACAGCAAGCTCACCATCCTGGACTTCAGGAGAGCAGATTTTGTCCTCTTCAGGGACCTGATTGGCAGAGTAGCATTGGATAAAGACCTGGAGGGAAGAGGGCCCCAAGAACATTTGTTAATATTCAAGGACCACCTCCTCCGAGCTCAGAAGCAATGCATCCCAACAAAGAGAAAGTCAGGCAAAAATACCAGGAGTCCATCATGGATGAACAAGGAGCTCCTGGACAAACTCAAACACAAAAAGGAAGCCCACAGAGGGTAGAAGCAAGGACAGGTAGCCTGGGAAGAATACAGAGGAATTGTCCAAGCAGCCAGGGATACGGTTAGGAAGGCTAGAACCCAGATCGAGTTAAATCTGGCCAGGGACATCAAGGGTAACAAGAAAAGCTTCTACAGGTATGTCAGTGGTAAAAAAATTAAGACTAGGGAAAATGCAGGCCCTCTCTGGCAGGAAATGAGAGACGTGGTCACCCAGAACATGGAGAAGGCTGAGACAGTCCAGTGAAGTTCCCACTGGACTGGAAAAGGGAGAACATAACCCCCGTTTTTAAAAAGGGAAAAAAGGAAGACCCAGGGAACTACAGGCCAGCCTGTCTCACCTCTGTGCCAGGCAAGATCATGGAGCAGATCCTTCTGGAACCTCCGCTAAGGCACATGGAAAATAATGAGGTGATAGGTGACAGCCAACATGGCTTGTCTAAGGGCAAATCACGCCTGAAAAATTTGGTGGCCTTCTAAGATGGCATTACAGAGCTGGTGGATAAGAGAAGAGCAACTGATGTCATCTACCTGGGCTTGTACAAGGCATCTGACACTTGCCCACAGAACATCCTTGTTGCTAAATTGGAGAGACATGGATTTGACAGATGTAGATAAAGAATTGGCTGGATGGTCATACTCAAAGCGTTGTGGTCAATGGCTCAATGTCCAAGTGGCAAACAGTTATGAATGGCATTCCTCAGGCTTCGGTACTGGGATAGGTGCTGTTTAACATCTCTGTTGGTGACATGGATGTTGGGACTGAGTGCACCCTCAGCAACTTTGCCGATGACACCAAGCTGTGTGGAGTGGTCAACATGCTGGAGGGGAAGGGATGCCATCCAAAGGGATCTGGACAGGCTTGAGAGGTGGGCCTGTGAGAACCTCATGAAGTTCAACATGGTTAAGTGCAAGGTCCTGCGCATGGGTCGAGGCAGTCCCAAGCAGAAATATAGATTGGGTGGAGAACGGATTGAGAGCAGCAAGAGGAGAAGAGGAGAAGAACTTGGGGGTGTTGGTGGATGAGAAGCTCAACATGAGCCGGTAAGGTATGCTTCCAGCACAGAAAGCCAGCCGTGTCCTGGGCTGCATCAGAAGTGTGGCCAGCAGGTCGAGGGAGGTGATTCTCCTCACCCACTCTGCTCTGGTGAGACCCCACCTGGAACACTGTGTCCATCTCTGGAGCCCCCAACATAAGAAGGACATGGACCTATTGGAGTGAGTCCGGAGGAGGGCTGCAGGGATGATCAGAGTGCTGGAGCACCTCTCCTACAAAGACAGGCTGAAATAGTTGGGGCTGTTCAGCTTGGAGAAAAGAAGGCTCCAGGGGAACTTTATAGCAGCCCTCCAGTACCTGGAAAAGGGTGTCTATGGGAAAGATGGGAAGGGCCTCTTTATCAGGGAGTGTAGTGATCAGACAAAGGGTAACAGTTTTAAACTGGAAGACAGTAGATTTAGATTAGGCATTAGGAAGAAATTATTTACATTGAGTGTGGTGAGGCACTGCAACAGGTTGCCCAGAGAGGCTGTAGATTCCCCACCCCCGGAAGTGTTCAAGGCCAGGTTGAATGGGGCTTTTAGTAACCTGGTCTAGTGGAAGGTGTCCCTGCCTGTGGCAGGGATGATTGGAACTAAATGATCTTTAAGGTCGTTTACAACCCAAACCATTCTATGATTCTGTGAAGATGCTATGAAGAAGAAAGAATCTGGCATAGCTTGTTGAAAATCCAAAGAAAAAGCAGTAGCACAGGAGAAATAAATTAAGTTATTATTGGTATTGGAAGAATGTGCACCATCCGGACTGAAATTCCAGTACGGAAGGAACAGCTTCAACTTAGTTATGAAAGATAAAATAAATATGTAATAAAATGTTATGATTCATCCCATTATCCAAAATACAAGTAAAGCTGTAGAAAGATATTAGATTTTGTTCATTGATTACTGATCATAGCAGTGGAATCCTCTCCTTTACGCAAATTCAGTTTACCAGTTGTTTTGTAGTTTTCTTACCCTCCAGGAGACAGGAAATAAGTAAGAAGATCCATCTCCTCGTGGAGCTCCTCTTTCTGGAGACCACAATATCTTCGGTTGCCTTCTTTGAATTATTTAGTTAGAGAACTAGCATTAAAAAGAAAGAGCAGCGTTTGAAGAAATGAGCACAGTATTCCTCTAAGTTTTAAGACCAAAACATCTCTTCAACATAGGTCCAGCTCAGGCTTTGTAACAGTTAAATGTATACACATGAAATCTAATTCTTCAGCCTAGCAGAAGAGCATCAAAAAAGTACAACTTTGATCTAGCAAAGACTTTTAAAGTTGCCAACTTAAATAGCCAACTTTGCCAATTTTAAAGTAGCCAACTAAAAAAGGTGAGTGTATCAAGCTTAGGAGTCTAATTTAGAATGAAGTGCATGTGATAGGTAATATTTCTCTTATCCACATTAACTATCTGGCATTACAGATCTGCCTTGAACTATTTATCTCTTCTCCCTCTGTACTCAGGGAAATGAGACAAACAAGCCCCTCCAAACAAGTTGCCCCACCCATCTTTGGATTAAATTAAGTTTTCATGAAGCTCCCCTTCTCCACTAACCTTAGAAAAAACTCAGTATCTAATTTATCCTATCATCTAAACTTTTGATATTCAGAAAACAAGGTTTAATCCTTCCTCTTGTCTGCTTCATATCTGATGACTATGTATTGTAAAATGTCTAAGCAGATCTGGAAACAGGTACCAGAGTCTCCTTCAATGTGAATATCCTAGCATTTAAAACAAACTTTTGCTTTCTTAATCTTACATTTTATTTGCAAACTTGACTTAATTCCCAGGATATGCAATGCAAAAAGATAAATCCCTCTTGTTTAGCACATGTGTGTATATATTTATTTGCAATATATTGCTTGGAATTCTTCAAAAGAAATTCAGAAATTTGGATGTGGAAATCCAAATCACGAGAATTCCCAACTTCTGAAATAGAATGATCTTATTCTTCTAACATAATTAAAAAAAAAAAAAAAAAAAAAAAAANCAAATCACATACTGTTTGCTTTAAAAAAATAAAAAAAAAAAAAAAAAAAAAAAGAGGATAACCTCTGACAAAATGGATGATCTGCTTGTTTTAAACTGATATAAGAACTCTGGATAAACTTGGACATTCATAAACACCTGACTTAAAAACTGAAACAACGCTGGTGACTGTTGTGTCCTAGGAGTGAATGTACACACTAAGACCTTTCCAAATGGTCCATGGATCACTTTCAATTTCAGCTTAGCAGATTTCCCACAACTGACGTATTTTCCTAAAGGCTGATTAAACTCATACCCAGAGCTGATGAGTACCAGCTGTTTCATTGCCTGTTATATGAAGACAACTTGGCATAACACTTTCTGTGTTTGGGAGACACCAGTTTCTATACACACAACCACTGTCTGGTTGTTCTCTGCCTCCAGAATCCAGCATCCTGGGCCTTGTCTGTGAACTCAAAACACTCACTTGAATTTCAATGTGAAAAGAATAGCCCATAGCCTCCTGACAACTTTTCTCATAGAATGATATAAAAATTTGGAAGGGAGCTCTGAAGTTGACCTAGTACAACTTCCTGCTGAAAGCAGGCTGACTTCAGTGTTAGATTAGGTTGCTCAGGGGCTTGCTCTGGCAAGTTTTGAAAATGGGGATTCCATAATCTCTTGGGTGACTTTTAACGTAATCATTTGTACACACTGAAACTTCAAAAAGTTTAAAATCGGCTAACAGAGGAAACAGCATTGGAAGATGTCAAAAAATAGAGTGAGCTCTTTTAGGAAAGGTAAATATAATAATATTTTTTGAAACTACCATTTAAGGAAGGCATATTTTATTCTCTGGTCTTTTATATGAACCCATAGCAAAAATAATACCCCAAAAATAAACAAACAAACAAAAAAAGTGAGTGGGACTGAAAAAGAGCAGAACAAGAGCAGTTGTAAACTATACAACTTTTAATAAGAAGAACTCTAAATAAAATATATTAAATTTTTTATGAACCTTTTTTTAAAAAAATACAGCTATAACTCCAGTGAATATCAAAATTAATAAAAGAGTATAGACTGGATTTGAATAGTAGGAATAATGGAATTTCAGAAGCCATAGAGTAAAAAAAGGATGGAAATTTATCAGAATACACTGGTTTAGAATTCTTGATGATCTAGTTAGCAGGAATTTGTTTGTATAAAAAAGCTGATAACTGAGTTAGAAACTGGGACAAATCCATGTTTTGCCCAGTTAAGATAATAGCTCAACTTCCTGTATGTCATGGCTTCCTCATATTTGAGAAGATCTACCAAGGCCATTTGCAATTTTTAATTTCTTCCTTGTGTTAAAGGTTGGATTTGAAAAAGTTCTTTTTCTATGTGGATGGCCCTCCTTCTTTCTGCAATGGTTCCTTTTGCCACTGTAACCAGGAAAGCTGAGATATGTCAATGAACAATCAGAATAAAATGAATAAGAGCTTAGAATCACAGAATCATAGAATCTTCTGGATTGGAAGGGACCTTTAAGATCAGCGAGTCCAATCATTAACCTAACACTGCCAAAACCACCACTAAACTGTGTCCCTCAGCACCACATCTACCTTTTTAATACCCCCAGGGTCTTTTAAATGGTGATTCAGTTCCTGAATCCTGAATCCACATTGGCCTGTTCCAATGTTTGACAATCCTTTCTGTGAAGAAATTTTTCCTAATATCCAGTCTAAACCTTCCCTGGCACAACTTGAGGCCATTTCCTCTTGTCCTATCACTTGTTACTTGGGAGAAGAGTTGAACCCCCACCTCTCCACAAACTCCTTTCAGGTAGTTGTGGAGTGTGATAAGGTCTCCCCTGAGCCTTGTCTCCAGGTTAAACAATCCCAGTTCCCTCAGCTACTCCTCGTAAGACTTGTGCTCTAACTACATCACAGATGATGTCTTGGTGGCGATTCCCACTCCAGATATGCCAAAGACCCAGATTTTTATCCATCTGCTGTGTTGGTCTTTCCAGTTACCTTCTTTCATTACCCAGATGAGAATGAAACAATTACTGATTCACATGAGTATTCCTTTTAAATTTGTGCTATTTCAGCCCTTCAGGATATCTTTCAAGTCCCAAGTAAATTATACAGCTATCTGGCTGAGAGCTTACAGAATTCTTTTGAGATACCAGAGCAAAGCAAGAAAGGGAGATGAGGATTCAATTAACAGAGATTCATTAGGATGGCATCAGACATAATACCTGCACCTTCTAATATCTCCCCAAGCATTTTCAAATATTGGTGTACAGTGACCTCAGACTTTGGCTTCAGAAGGGTGTTTCACACCTTATCCTATTTATTCAAACAAAAAATAGAGAGGATTACAAAAGAAAGATGGGAAATCTGGCCTGTCAAATTGTTGCCTACTGCATATTTTCTAATCCAATGCAAAATACGTCTTTAAAGGTCTCCACAGACATCTATATCTATTTATTGTGTAATTCCCCTGATATTAAGTACAAATGTTCTTTTATTTTTTATCAGTTATTCTACTATGTACCACACTAAATAATCACCCTCTACATCTTTTAACAACTTTCAAATATTTGTAGAATAATATAGCTTATTATGTCATCACCTTCCAGTGAAACTTAGTTAGATCTTTTAATCTTTACTCAAAAAACAATTTGTCTCTCCTTTTCATTCTAGTTATTTTTTATAGCATAAATCTTTCAGCTAGAAGAAGCTTTTAGCATTTTCCTGTTACTTGCTCTAGACTAATAATATTAGTAATAACAAATGTCACAAATGATGCATTAATGGTTATCATTACTTTATGTTTATTAAGTATTCTTCAATTTTAAGTCATAGGAATGCATTTAACAAACCTCTTTGGAAGTTATTTCATTTTGTGAAATACTATATAAAATCCTGATCACTGCCTACCACTGTGGTATCAGCATCTCTTCCATGTATAATTGATGACAATCATGAAATTGTTGAAACGTGTTGGTGCTTCTTTGTGGAAAATACATTTAGCTTAGATTAAAAATTTTCTGTTGTCAATCTTCTATATTTTACAGCTTTTCCTGTTTCTTATCTTTTGTTTTGCATTGATTGTTGAGTAAAAGAGTACATTCAAACAGAGCATATTATTCTCCCACCTCTGGGTAGCAAGTAACACAGAACAATGATGTTATCTGCTGTGTTTAATAATACAGATCTCCAATCTTTCTATATAATGTCTTAGCATATGGAAAGTGGCTAAATGTCCCGTTCATTAAAGTGAAGGGCTTCTTTGACACTGAAATAGAGGAACATACTTAAAGACTGCTTGCTAAGGACTTCAATAAGACCTAGCATAGGTACTGCTCTGCAGTTGGGTAACCTCAGAGTAAGATATTTGGGAAGGGTAAGAGGACTGCAGATAATCTGGAAGCATATTAGTCTTTGGAGAAACCTTGAAAATACTTCTGTTACTTAGATTGGTCACCAAGCTACCTCAAGAGGAATCGCAGTATTTTCCTGTCCTGCTTCTTTGCAGTGGAGTCACTCATGACTCTGTGAAGTTGAAGAGTTAGGGCCTTGGAGTATTTTTCAGTGTGATCTTCTTCATTTTATATTGTTCAAGCATGTTACATCACAATATTTTATTTTTTTTTCATTTTGAATATGTTTTGGATGCTTGATGTGACATCTCAAAGGTGAATTGTGATGTTAGGGAAAATTTTAACAGAAGGTTATGTATATGAAATAACCAGATTTTTTCAACATTAGTAAGCCGACCTCGGTCATATATGTCACAAAGAGGTTTTTTAGAAAATAGCACTCAGAAATTTTGTAAATTAATTTGAGTTACCAGTTACAAAATGTTCTGCAGATAAACTCGTAGCTCTAAAAAATTATATTATACTGTCATTGAAAATATAAAGAAATTTATAATCTTTATTGTGATGTGTTCAAAATACTCGTATAATTCATTATTTCTGCAATGATATACACTAGTGAACTATAAAACAGTTTCACGTGTCCAAATATTCTTCATGTTATGTTACACTAAAACATGCCTCTGACACTTCAGACAAGCTGTGACAGTTTCTCCGTACTTTAACGTATTTATTTGGATGCAATCACATATTAATGCATTCTATAAAGTAGTTTAATTAAGAAAGGCAGAAGCCATTTACCCACATGTTTGTAGATTCATAGATAAATTGTGAAGAAAAGTACTTGTAATATGCTGTTGTTTCACGTATAAGGGAATATAGATTCACAGAAGTGGGAAATTAATCCTGTTCTTGTTTCATGCAACTTTTTTCTGTTCAGGTGTTGGACCTAGATAAAGATTCATTAGACAAATTCTTGGAGTCTAATAATACAATTATGTATTGTAGTACAAATCAGATAAAAGTAGATCTGAAATGGCTGTGAAAGGAAGACCATTAGCGAATCTGAAACAGAAAAAAAATAAAAGCAATACAGTTTTAAAGGAGATCAAAATATATTTGAGAAAAAGTAACCCAAGCACCTTGTATTATGAGAGTTAACAATTTATTTTAATATAAAACCTTATTTTAATGTTAGGCTTGAAAAAGTACCCACTCACACAAAAACATCAACACAAGAAATTATTCTAGTTCTTTGAAATTGCTGAACAATTTATCCTGAAAACATTCAGAAAGACGTAGCTACTCAGAAAAAACCCACAACACAAAACAAAACAAAACAACACCAAAAACCAAACCCAAAACAAAAACGGATGCAATTTGCTACAGTGAAACATTAAGATAAAGGAAACAAAATGACAAAAAACAAGAACAATTACAAGAACTGAAAAATCTATCTATATTTAGGAATACAAGGCAAAAAGTCCATAAACACAGTAGCATTCAATGTGAAAGGGAAAGACTCAACACAATGAGAAACAAAGAAAGCAATTTCTGCATTGGCTATGCTTCAGTGAAATTCAGGCCCTGCTATGTAAATAAATGATTGAAACTAAGAAAAAAAATCATGAATGGAACTGTAATAAAAAATTCAACATTAAATTACACTACAAATTCTAATTAACCTAAGTAGTGTATTTCATAATGCCTTTGTATCTAGTAGAAAAATGAAAATAAAATTGGGAAGTTGTGTGCATTGTCATACCTTTCTGTTCCCATTTTACTAGCTCATAATCTGTCAGTGTTTACATCCCTGACCAACCTAGGCTGTAACAGAGTCATTCTTTTCTGCCACTATCACATGTCCACTATTCATTCAGTTTGATTTTGCTTTCCATAAAATAAGAACATTGCTAAAATGTTTTTGCACTCAGGCTTGAAAAATTAATTGTTAGCTGTTATAATTTGAGGTATTCTATAACATTGTCCTGAAGCATGTCCAAAGAAGAGAAACAAAGCTGGTAAAAGGGTTTAGAGAACAAGTATTATGAGGAATGACTGAGGGAACTGCCGTTGTTTAGTCTGGAGAGAAAGAGGCTCAGGGAAGACCTTAGCACTCTCTACAACTACCTGAAAGGAGATTGTAGCAACGCAGGTGTCTGTCTTTTTTCCCAAGTAACAAGTGATAGAACAAGAGGAGATGGCCTCAAGTTGTGCCAGGGAAGGTTTAGACTGGATATTAGGAAAAATTTCTTCACAGAATGGGTTGTAGAGCCTGTGAACAGGCTGCCCAGGGAAGTGGCTGAGTCAGTATGCCTGGAGATATTTAAAAGATGGGTAGATGTGGCGCTGAGGGACATGGTTTAGTGGTGGTTTTGGCAGGGTTAGATTAATGGTTGGACTCGATCTTCACGGTCTTTTCCAACCTAAATGATCCTATTATTCTAACCTAGCCACAACGTGTTTAGGGGAACTGAAGCATTGCTTAACTTATCACTGCAAAAAGAATAGACAGGATGAAGAGTAGACAGAATCTTAGTGTTTTATGATTTTGGTTTTCTTAGCTCCATGGAAATTAGATGCTTGGAGAAGTGGTCCCTATGACTTGCCCTGAAATAGCTGTATAAAGGCCAATAGAACACTAAGATAGGTGACCTTGCAACAAAACTATCCTTAAAAACAAGGATTCAGATTTTTTTTTTTAAATGGAAAATCCTTAACCTAGTAAATATAATATATATTCCACTGGTTCCTGGCTAGGCATTCTCTGACATTGTTTATATGTTTTTGCCAACAGTATGTGAATTTAATTACAGCTCTGAAGCTAGTGTTGCTCAAGTACTCTAACAGATACTCTCCTGAAGATGAATATTTTTTATACACTGTGAACAGTTTTTCACAAACACAATACTTTGTTCCTTTGATTTCAGTTCACTAGTTCATTGTGCTTCATACCAAAAAAAAAAAAAAAAAAAAAAAAAAAAATTGGTTCTCCTGGGAACAAATCAAAAAGGATCAACAAAAAAGAGCCTGTGCCAATAGTTAAACCTGGCCAGACACAGATTTTCATGCCATGTAAAATGTATTTTCAGGACACAGTAAGTAGCCCATTCATAGACTCACTCCTGATTAAAAGGAGCAATCCTTCTGGATTGTTACAGGATCCTACAGGAATCCTACAGGATTTTTCTGTGTCAATGAAGGAACAGGGTCAGAACTAAGGTTGTCCTTGCTGCTTTTATGGGTCCATGAATTTCTCTCCATCTTACTTCTGTGTAACCTCACCATTGTACACTTACTGTTCTAAACCTTTCTTTGAAAAGGACTGGTGGGACAGTTTGGATTAGTTACAAAAAGAGAGGGATAGCAATATATCCATTTTGTAGCTTTGCTAATGTATACAGAGAATTTCTTATAGCTTCAGGTAAATTTACTTACAGGTTTTCAGCCTGAGACTAGTGGTCTGATTTAATAAGAAAGCAATTGAAACAACTACCCTCACATTAGTTCTCGTATTAATAACCTCTTGGCATTCCCCAGAAGAATCACTTCATTATGTTAAAATGAACATATTTTCTTTATTTTGTTTGAAGAATATTGTCTAGAAAGAAGTATTTTTCATTTAAAGAAAGTTCCATAGAAACAAATCAGAAATCAGTTTACTGTATTTTTTGCAGCAGGTAACTGATGATGTAGGAGAGAATTTATATGCCCTTGTAATAGTTACAATATATTTCACTGAGTTTTGAACACTTGTTTTCTGTTTGCTACCATATACCTAATCCTGTGTAATTTCAACCAAAAGCCATGTGGCCACAAATATGACATAGACAAAAAAAAATGGCACGGAAGTAGAGCTATGCAGAAAATGCTCTGTTACCTGACAATCCAATAGTTCAAATGTTTCCTAGATAGATTTGTCATAATTATCAATGATTCATGCATAAAAAGGTGATATTTCTTACTAAAGAAATCATAAGGAGCACCTTACCAAGAAAGATTTACTGAGATTTGGTGATGCAGAACCTGTCACAGAGAATGTACGTTTAGACAATAATATTTCAGATAACAATATTGAAATTTTCAGATAATATCTTCAATCAGATTTTTCTTACATCATGACTCGACAGCTACAAATTTCATAGACTGTATAGATTTGCATGCTTTGCTGATGGATGATGTCCCACTGATTTCGTAGTAATGGATACCATGTCGTAGATGTTCAAATGCCCTATAGTCATAAAGACATCTGTAACCCTAGGTGCCCCTCACTGGAATCAGCAAACCAAAGTTCTCATATATAATCTGCATAGTCTAAAGATATAACAGTTTAATAAATTACTGAATTAAATTCAATGTTAATTAAAAAAAACCCCACAGTGTAGAAAAACCTTTCAAAATAGGCCAAACTCTCCACAAAGAGCCCTGAACTTTCATCAAAGCATATAAAAGAAATATTTTAAAATTAAAAGAGGTAGTATACTAATGTAAGGTTTAACATACATGGAATTCAATGATATTTTGCACAAATTTTGGTTGCAGCTAGGTATGTTGATAAGACACAACTAAAACAAAGAAAAATAATAAGATAAAAATGAACAAATGCATCAACATAAACTTTTCTGTATGGAGTGTCGCTATTGTTCCTAGACAAAACTTTACTGACCAAAAAGATCATGCAGATGTAGAAGATCTTTGATCACCACCTAAATACTGTAGTACAGTGGTGAGGTTGAGATAGGCCTTGTCAGGGAGCAGCAAGAGTGGCGCTGTTCCAGAGGGGAAAAGCCAGGAGCCACAGTGTCCAGTCAGGAGCAAAAGGAGACAGGGGTCAGACATGCTACCTGCAGCACAGGTCCGATGCCCATCCAGAAGGCAAGGCTGGACGCTGACCCTCTAAGGACTGGTAGTGCCCTTGGGACCCTTGCAGACATATACCAGAAAGCAAAATAATGCAAAGGTAAAATGGCATGTTGTTCTATAGGGACGCTACCCTAAATTAAAGACAAATACAGTTGTTCATGTTCATTAGGTGCTCATAAAATCTCTGTGCTATTTTTGTAAATTTCCTCACAGATTAGTAATACTGCCTAATCCAGGTATCACTGCTGAATCCGTGTCTTCAACACATTCCCTTTCCTAATAAGAGCCTCTGTCAAGACATCTTAATCATGATTTCTATAGTATTGTCTTTAACTGACGTAACTCCTATTCTGAGTCCAGGAAAAAGATATCTATTGAGCATTTGAAATTTATACCCAAGTAATCTTTTGACTGGTATTTTACTTTATTGTCTGTACACTTTTCATTATCAAGATCCCACATGGAGGAGGAAGAAAGGAGAAGGACATAAAAAATGTGGAAACTAAAAAGTATTAAGACTACAAGGAAGAATAAAGATGATACTCATGTGTCCATGTAATGGTATCTATCATCTCACATTCATCTTTTTCACATATAAGAGAAAAACAATAGGTGGAGGGGAACAAACAAGGTCATTAAGCCAGGTCATCCTCTTATACAACATCAAGTATGTGCTGCTTACCTGTCGCTAGACTGCAATATCAGCTTTTGAGGCAGCAATGAAATAACAATGTATTCACAGAACCATAGAATGGTTTAGATTAGAAAGGACCTTAAAGATCAGCTAGTTACAACCCCTCTGACATGGGCAAGGAGACCTCCCACTAGACCAGGTTACTCAAAGCCCCATCCAACCTGGCCTTGAACACTTCCAGGGATACAGCCTCCACAATTTCCCTGAGCAACCTGCTCCAGTGTCTCACCACCCTCACAGTAAACAATTTCTTCATAATATCTAATCTAAATCTACCCTCTTCCAGCTTGAAGCCATTAGCCCTTGCCCTATCACTGCATACCCTTGTAAAATGTCCCCCTCCAGCTTTTCTTGGAGGTCTTCTTCAGATATGGGAAGGCTGCTGTAGGGTCTCCCTGGAGCCTTTTCTTCTCCAGGCTGAACAACCCCAAGTCTCTCAGCCTGCCGTCATAGCAGAGGTTCTCCAATCCTCTGATCATCTTTCTGACTCTCCTCTAGACCCACCCCAACAGGTCAGAGAGTCAGAATCACCTCCCTTGACCTGCTGGCGATGCTTCTCTTGATGCAGCCAAAGATATGGTTGGCCTTCTGGGCTGCGAGCGCACATTACTGGCTCATGTTGAGCTTCTCATCTACCAACACCCTCAAGTCTCTTTCCTCAGGGCTGCTCTCAATCTATTCTCTTTCCAGCCTGTATTTCTGCTTGGGATTGCCTGGACCCAGATGCAGGACCTTGCACTTAGCCTTATTGAATTTCATGCGGTTGGCATGGCCCACATCTCAAGCCTGTCCAGGTCCCTCTGGATGGCTTCCCTTCCCCCCAGTATGTCAACCGCTCCACACAGCTTGATGTCCTCAGCAACGTTGCTGAGGGTGCACTCAGTCCCAACATCCACATCACCGAGAAAGATGTTAAATAATAACAGCCCCAGTACTGACAGATGATCCTGAGTTATGTCTGAAATTATAGGATAGTAAATGAAGTATTATATTAAGTTTGAGCTTTTAAGGAGAGGTAATTTGTGGCTATAGTCATGCACCAGGCTTGCGTAGATATATAATTTAAAATGTAACATTGTTGTCAAACTGGATGCATTAAAACTACTTTTCACATTATCAAAAATTCCATTTCCTAGCTCTCTTGATGATCTAAAGCATTTATGAAGACACTTTTAAATTTGGATCTGGAAGAGTTTGTCCAAAATATGACCCAAAATTAACTTTCAAATCATTACAATTCAGAGTTGGAAATAGAAACTTCAGACTGAGTGTCATTGTTCATATTCTGCTCTCCTTGATCACTGTAATAAATGTTAGAGGCACATTGGTTTATATATCTTAACTATATCAAGCCTCAAGATTGAGTGCTATTTTTCTTAAGGAAGAAACAGAACCTTTTCTGTAAATATATTTTTTAATTTAATAGAAGAAATTATTCCAAAGAAAATTTGATATTTAAAAGCATGCTGTTAAACAGTTAACAGATTGACTTATTGACCTACTTTTTAACAAAAAAGTCTGGAAAAGAAAGAAAAGAAGGAAAAAAATGTTCAGCAATCTGTGATACTTTTTTTTCCCAAAGAGTTATGAGAACAATTCATAAATAACTGATTGTACAACACTATAACATTATATGTGTTCTTAATTTTCCTTTAGAAGTTTCCTTCTTAACAATCAACACACAGGTGAATCAATCTTTTGAAAAATATTTTTTAAAAAAAATCCAGGTTTTTTTGTTTGCATTTTGTATTTTTTTATATATACACACACATATTTATTTCAATTAAGTTAGTTACTTATAATCTGGATAGTTAATAAACAGTAGGAGTTATTATAATTTTAAAGTTCAGTGGAAAATTCACCAAAATATGCTTAGATCTTAAGGGAAATCTACCACATTCCAATAGATATTGACAAGGTACATTATCAAAGAGATTTCTTAAAAATATTTCTTTTTACATATATGTATGTATACATATAAGCACAACTATATGTTTGTACATGTGATTAAAATGAATTAAATTATATTTTCTGTTTAATCTCTTGTTCAAAGAATTTGTGCATATTTTTCCCTTACTGTCAATCATGTTAATGTATTTGATAAGAGGAAACTTAAATCTGGACATTCTAAGATCTTGTAGACTCAAACTGAAGAAAAATATTTTTTTAATATGGGTATACATTTTTTGTCATTACTCCAGGTGTCATTTACCCTTCAGACTGGTCAGCTGTTTTCATGAAAATGTCACCTATGTTGTAAGCTTGGTAGGTCTCCTGGCATGGCTTTTGCTCAAATTATGTAAACAGAAGATGTATTTTATAAGGACATTTAAAATTTTTGGACAGGAAAATGTCATTTGGTCCAGCCAGTTTTTAACTTTTAAATTTAGCTCTATCTCCCATCCCCAGTTTAACATCAAAGATATGAAATCCTCATTAAACCTTTGCAGAATATTTAGCTTGAAATTAAAGCATATTCAACTGACCTTTTGTGAAGTCTGACAAATTCCATTAAATTTATGTTTTCGAATTGTAAAGATGTGAAGAAATTGTATTCAGAAACAAAGATCCCTTTCTCCTTCAGTGACAACATTTTTTTTCTCTTATTTCTTTGTAGATTCCTTGGATATTTTGGTCCTTGAAATGAGATGGCCATACTTGTGAATAGCCTTTTCTTGAAACTATGTAGCTATGCCTACAGCACAAGTTTAGTCAACTATAGGATAAATTTTAGCTTACATATTTGTTTAACATGAGCTCCAGATTTTAACAAAAATATTTTACTATTTTTAAGGAAAAAGCCATATCAAGAAGGCAAATCAGTTTGTTGTTCAGTCACAAATGTTAAAGCAAGTTACCTTGCATGGTAGCAAGCAAGGTCAAGCACTCAGGGTTGTACTCTACTTTTGGAGCATTCATTGGAGACCTTATTGCAGCATATCAATACTTAAAGGGGGCTTGTGAGAAAGATAGATAGGCCTTTTACCAAAGCCTCTAGTGAACAGTTGAGTGGGTTTTTTCCCCCCTTTAAAACAGGAGAAGAGTTTTAAACTGAAAGATGGTTAATTTAGATTAGATATAAGGAAGACATTTTTTATGATGAGGATAGCGAGACACTGAAATGAGTTGCCCAGAGAAGTTGTGGATGCCCATTGTTGGAAGTGTTCAAGGTCAGGTTCGATGAGGCTTTGATCAAACTGATCTAAGCGGAAGACGTCCCCATCCATGGCAGGGGGATTGAAACCAGATGTTCTTCAAAGGTCCATTCCAATCCAAACCTTTCTATGGTTTTATGAGTCAGATGAGCTTCCTCGTTCCCAGCAATTTTTTTGTACCAAAACACAGAGATGGGTGAATGTGTTTTCACTGTTGAGTTACTGAGACTTTTCTCTACAGTGTTGACATACAGACTTATCTCTATATCCTGCATAGTTTCAGAAATAACTGAAAAAGATTGCTTCTGTCTTTATGAAAGTGGAACAGAGCCTTTTCCTCCTCCTATACCCCATCAGAGACCCACCTCTAATCACTAAAAAATTGAGGACTTTCCTTCTGCAATGGAAATTTTTGGGGGGCAGCTATTCAGGGACTTCTTACACCTAACAAACAGTAGGTAGCTGAAGCAGAATGAAACTCCGACTTCTATCATCAACCATGTACAGGAAGCAAACCCCCACACTGAGCTGTGCTAGAACCTTCAGTCTTTGAAACGCGGTAACCTTCATTTTATGTGTGTTTTCACGGCTTCAGCTTTCCCATGTGTTTTTGTGTAACATCATTGCGTGGTTAGTGAAGACTTAGTGTATAGCTGCAGATACAGGCTGGCAGTGCAGAAATTGGTTTGACAAGAGTTTCACACATATAGAAAACGTTCTTTAATTTATGTCTTTCTGTTTAACCTTGATACATTATTGATGTATGTTATGCATTTATTTTTAATCACATTTTTTAACTTCTAGGAACATAATGAAAGATGAAAGCTCCTGAATTTTCATGAAGTTCTACTCCTGCACTTTTTAGTTTTCTATAGCCAGTCCTGATGTCTATGACAACACTGAGTGGATATAGGGATCTTTTTAGATTTAGCCCTGTGTTTGGAGCTCACGTTTATGTGGCTGAAAATATATCCTTTTATTCTTTGACAGAAATTAGATTCATGCAGTCATGCCTTTTGTTTTTTCCTTTTTTTTTTTTTTGGACTCTTGCTATCCTGAATTTGTGTATAATCCTCCTGTATGCTACATCTGGAAGTTCTTTTATACTAATAATCTCATTAAACATGATTTCAGTCAAAAGCATTGTCTCTCCTGAATTCTTGACTGTTAATATTGTTGTCTTGGCTTCTAAACAGTGGTGTCCTGCCAGGCCATCAGCAACACTTTCATCCTATATTTTGTAGATATCCTTGAAAATCATGTTTCAAATGAAGGAGAAATTAACCATACAATACCTCATTATATGCTGAGTGTAACTGAAGTGAAAAATATTATTCTTTAATTTTGATAAAAACATTTGAAATTCACTTTCTTAACAGTTTTTAACCCAATTATAATATTTCTTCATAATTTTTACAAACTGGCTTCACACCCACAGAAGTATGCTTTATTGCGCAAGGAGGTTATTGATGATCCATATCACTTGGTAAGGCATGACTCATACAATTACACTCTTTCCCTTCTGGAACAGGATGGCTGCATACAAACTGGGAAACAGAAATGATCCTTTCTTGATGTCTTTGATCCTTCAACTTTTCTCAGGAATTGTATCGGAGAATATTAGTTGTTTTCAGTTGAAAACTTTCTAAAGACTATGTTAATAACAACAGAATGCACAACCATGCACCTGTGGTCAGGTTCATACCCTGATGTTGCTTATAGGCGTACATTTTGAATCCAGACACTGACTTTTCATGTAATATTTTGTAGGCACCAAAAGCAATGAAGAATAGAAGGACAAGCAATATTCTGTTAGAATGAAGGAAACAAGATGGTTGAAGGCTTAAACTGGACAAATGAACAAAATTGAAACACTAATGGAAACATTTGAGAAGATAGCCAGATATTTAAAATATCGTAATAACTTCAGATACAAGCAAGCTACTGTTCCAGAAAATACACTTCAGAGAAAAGAAAAATTTCTATTTTCAATGTAGAATTAGGGAAAAAAAAGAAATGGACTGTGATATGAAATGAAATGGTCAAACTGCATGATTTAATAATTTCTTATGGTCTTAGGCTTTATGAGTTGACAAACCTATGAGTAAACTTAACACTTAAATTAATGGTAAACTTTCATTTCAACATACAGATATATTTTCTGCAAGCTGCAGTTTTCTCTAGGATGTGCCTTTAGTGACAAGTATTGCTGTAGAAACTCTTAACTTATACTGTCATACTCCTGCAATTTTTTCTTTCCAGTTTATTCTCTCCTCTGTCTATTACTAGAACAACATGTTGAAAGGTATATGAAGGTTCGTATGTGTGTGTATATACCTATGTGCATGGGTAAAGTCATTGGGTAGTACAAATCATTCAAAACTGATTACCCTGAAATGTTTGAGGAACTATTTACAGTGACCCCAAAGCATTACTTGCAATGAAGAGAACTGAAGCTTCTGAAGTGTGGAATATTACAAAATCAGTTTAGTCACATAGCACCAGTATTCATTTTCAGACCATGATATTAAAACAAACAAACATGTACAATTTAATTGGTCATTCCACTGTACTATGTTTTACATGTTCCTCTTGTCTTTTTAACAAAATCAGATAACTTAACTTTCAGTATTTCCTTAAAAAAATGGAAGATAAACCTCCTCTTATTTCAAGTACTGTTACACAATGATGTGGTATGCAATTTGCAAAAACTGTTGCTTTGCTCCAGAGTATTAGACATTTGTGAACATATTTGTTTTCATCTCTGTATAATCAATGAAACTAGAAATTGGAAAAAGCAATTCAACTATTTTCCTGCTAATGAGAGACACAGTATTCTGATGTTTTGCCTCATCTCATTATAATTATCTCAAGGAGGGACTCCCACTCTGACCAATAAGCTATTACTGGGTTGTTGCCACTCCAGAGGCCAAAGGTGCAGACCAGCACTTCCAATGGAATATCAAGAAGAATTTCAGAGATAAATACTTATCCAGCAACATCCTGCTCTAATCATCAGACAAAGTGACTAGCAGCTTTTCCTGTGAGGTGATCTGGAGACAAAGGAAGAATTTCTATTTGCAGTAATACAAAGAACAACAAATTTACATTGAAAAAAATAGAAATATTCCAGATTCTTTGCTGAAATCAAGATCAAATTTACTTTTAAGCCCAAACATGTGATTTGTTCTACACAGGAAAAGAATGGAGAAGGGGGAAGTGTTGACAGAAAGTTTTGTCTTGCTTAGCTAAAACTGAAGAAAACTTTGATGTGACTGATTTTCTTCAGGATAACAAACTAATTTGACATCACATTTAAAAAATTTTACACATAAACATTTTTTAATTTTTTTTGTCATTGAAAAAGTTTTGGCCAAGAAATCTCATCCACCCATTTCAGTAATATAATTTCCACTCTTTGAAGCCAGTCTATTTTACTTTGTAATACATTTCTGCATTTTATTTCTGAATCTTTTTCTTTGGTCTTCAAAATATCATTGAAATTTTAAAGTAACAGGTACTTAAAAATTGATTTTTTTTATAAGTACAGATAAATGATATAAATGATATAAAAATGATCTGTCTCCTTATACTTCCTTTAAAATATTATAAAGAGGAAATGAGTTTTAAGTGGCAATTTTTTTCCATGAAACTAAGAATTCTTTTATCAGCTAGCAAGCACCAAGATCACAATTCCTATCAGAAAATTTCAGGTCAGCTCTAGCCTTTCTTACCTCAGCTTCCAGCTACTTCCTGGGTTATTGGCAGCTGTGAAGTCAGCTATGTGGTAGGAGAACTGGTGGGAGACAAAACAAAATAAACTGTCATGTACAGTACAAGGTACTGACAAATCATTGTTAACCATTGCAAATACCTGCTTTTGTATTCCTTTGGGTCAGTCCTGAATTTTAGGATATAAAATTGTCTCTACTGAAAACAAAAAACTCTTCCACTCTTACTGGGAAGGGTTTATTTTTGTTTCTCCGTGCATAAAATAAAAGTGTATATAGCATGGCATTGAAGGTGAAGTTAGTTCTCATTCTAATGCTGTTTTTCAACAGTCACATCTATGTATTCCTCCAAAAAGGAAAAAAAATTGAAACTTGGCTTTCTTCATCTAAGAAAACTTTAAAAATTGGAAAGCATATCTACAGTTATTGCATTTTTTTAGAAAATAGACTTGAAATTTACTTTAAAATTCATTTTTAATAGATCTGAATCAAAATATTTCCATAATATTGAATTTACCCTTGAAATGCCACCTTGTTTGGCTCTTTTTTTTAATTTTATTTTTTAGCCTTTTTCAGAGACATGCTTTTTAACATTTTGAAATAGTTATTAAGTGTAGAAAGGGTTCTTTGGCCATTTTTATTTACTTACATGGCTCAATGAGTGGTTCAGCAGAGGCTGAGGTATCAACGAAAAGGCATGCATTGCCCCTCCTGAAGGTTAGCCAACAATGTACATTTCATTGACACCTTGTGAGCAAAATGTTCACCTTCTAATGTGTTTTTGTATTGTTCATTATTTTTTAAAACTTTCTGGATATGAAGTGCCTGTGACAATAAAACCGAATCCTCTGCTGATACCTTTCAAAGGTACCTTTCATACCTTTTAAAAGATCCAGGCTCATGTGTATAAAATAATTCTGACAATATGACAATGATCAGAGCAGCTGACAGAGAGTATCCATTTGTGAAACGCCTAGTGAGTTTTCTTAGATTACTTAATTTTTCTTTCTATTTTCTTATTCCTTTATGGTTGGAACATTGCAATGATGAATAATAATTATCTCTTGTTCTCTATTTCTCTCCTGCTCCCCTTTCTTTATGCATAATTGCAATGCAGCACTTTTAATAAATCAAGACACAATCTGAGTGAATTATTTTTAATTTTTTGGTGCTTTTTCTATTCTGCAGAGAAAGCAGATGGCTGGCAGTTATGGTCCTATGGTCTGCTTTTGGCTATTCACTGGTGCAGGAAAGAGAAAGAAGAAGGAAAGTACTAGCAGCCAGGATCCCTCATGCAAAAAGCACTTCCAGGAGGGTGAGTCACAGCACCTGAGGGAGGCAAGCAGAGTGCTCATCATCTCTCTCATTTATTACCTGAGAGAGGCTGATGGCAGATGGAGTGAGAGAACATAGCTCTCCTGTAGGGCTAGATAAGGTAGCAAGATCATTGATTGCAACATACAAAAGAACAATAAAGACACCAGTGGAAAAACTGCCTGGAATCAAAATAAGGAAATGCATAAAACAACGACGGCAACAATAAGAACAATAACAGTAATAAACAGCCAACCGTTATAGACCTGTGCAGCTCCAACATTTCTGCTCTTTTGTCTCATAATAGGATAATGTGCCATTTCTAGCCTCACAAAAAAAAATGTTTATGAATTATATTCTGTGATTTTAACTGTCTATTGTCTTCAAATTAAAATACATCACCAGCTCCCCGACCACAACTTTTACGTTGCCCTCCCGTTAGATTCCAGGGTGTTAGAGAAAAACAGGTGTTCAACAATCTGTGGCATATGGAGTGTCTAGTCTTTGGCTTTAATTTACTTCTGTTCCCTTCTCTGTAAACTGCATTGTGATATACATTATCTGGTTTCCCTTTGAGTAAACATGGAATAGTTATTAAAAAAAATTATTTTTTCTCTTTCTCTTTCTTCTTTTTCTTCTTTTTTTTTTTTTTTAAAGTCTTGCAATGTTAACACTGCAATAGATGAGTTGAATGAAAATAAGTAGTGCCACAACCAAAGAAAAATAAGAAGACAAGGTGCCTCTGTGGAAGCTATGAGACTTTAGAAGGGATAACATTTTCCTTCAGAATCAGGAAATATGGAATAACACATATTGGATTAAAGTAGGTTTCCTCCCTTAACTGTCTAGGGCTAGTCAGCTCAAAAGGCTTTATCCAGTGTTTGCACTCTTTGTGTGAATATGGTCTCATAGCTTCTTTATTTTGAGAGAAAACAAGTATGCATATAAGGAAAATGCACATTTTGGGAGGCCCACTGGTACACCCAGAACAAAGACAACATTCATGAATATCTTGAGAATGATATTTCATCCCTCTTAATACTTTTTCCCCGGTAACAGAGTAAAACTTGTACAAAGAAGGGAAACATGAAATTCTGTTTCTGTAGATAAAGTATGCTGAGTACGCTGCAGGGATTGGGGGGGTAGGGGAATAATATACATTGCAATTTGCGAAGAACATTCCAATTTCACTTTCTATCAAAGCTAAGCAAACCTATGGAAGAACTGAAGTGTTCCATGTTTCTACAGACTACAAAATGAGTATGCAGAACTTGAAAGCATGGGACTAGCTAAAGATGCAACCAGTATTGGCCTGCTTTTCAGCACCTCTGTCATTGTTTAAAGAACAAACACAACCTATTCTGTCTGGCCTGCAAATTCTTTTGCCTAGTTTGAAACTACAAAAGATGAATATTTTGAAAGTTCAAAGCAAATCAGCCAAGCTGCTTTCAGCTTGTAGGGTAGTGAAAATGTAACATGTTTCTGCTTTAATTTACACATTCATTATGTTAATTCTTTGAAGTTATTTTGGGATGAATGTGTTAGCAACCTTCACCGAAACATACTTGGTTTCATGTGTGCGTGCATGTGTGTTTGTGCATATTGTTCGGGAAAAAAAAAAGAAAAATTCGTATATGGTTAAAATAAGTTTGTCCTCATTTGGCAAACTGTTTTTTTTTTCTCTTAGCTTTGTGGAATTTGCTATTGAACTTTAGTGAGACTGGTGATTTTGAACAACCAAGTGTTCTCACTACCCCAGTCTCCCCAAAGTGTTTCCCTATGATATTTCACTATAGCTGGCATAAAGGATACTATATTAATTCTGATTTTAGGTTGTATGCCCCTTTCCTCTTCAGCATCATTGCTGATGCCGAGTAGGTGGAATGATAAGCTAAATCAGCACTAACAAATGAAACATGCCTGTATTTACTCTCTGGTGTTGGACCCTGCATTATTAAACCGTCTCACACACCACTACTGAGAAGCCACAACAAAACAACCTGGTGTTAACAGTTCCTGTGCAATAGTAACCCCTCAAAGCATGCCCAGGCACTATCTGGGGAGTGCTAGTTGGCCTTGACCAAACTGTGCTAAGAAGTGTGACAGCAATTTAATAACACAGTTGGCTGTCTTCCAGTGCCTTAGGATGGTCCCTGACCCGGTTAAATAAACCAATATAGGTGTAACCTGTATATAACCCTCCTCCCAGGGGTTCAGCTGGCTGTATTACAAGGCCTGGTTTTGATAGAGCACAGCTGTGCAAGCTTGGCTTAGATTTCTGAGACAACTGCTACATTGTGGGAAGGAACCACGAGAAATGCATGAACCACGAGAAATGCATAAACCACAGCAATTCAAGGTAAGAAAGGTAAAATTTCAGACAGAGGGAAGACTGTTAAGACTGGATAGTTAGCAGCTCAAGGATTCGGGAGGGAAAACACTGATATGAAAAGGTGTAAAATCCTAAGGAAAAAAAACCCTAGAGAACAGGAAAATAGCAATTCAGCAGAAGCAAGATGAGCAGCACAGTTCAAAAAGTAACAGCAGCCAATCTTTACTCACCTGCTCAATGAGTACCTGGCCAGCAAAGATTTATTAGGTGTCCTGTCATGGGAGGTGAGTATATTAATGCTTAGCTTGGTACCTTGTTGATCCCCACTATCTACCATATGTCTTTGTCAATAAACAATTGTTTTAGTCTTTAAAGTTGCATATGTCCTTCTTGTAAGTCCTGTTGGTTCACAGTAATAGTTGTCCAAGCAAATAACTCAGGCAAGGTCGTTAGAATACATGAAAAGACAAATAATCAGTTTGATGTTATTCACTTAGAAAAAAAGAAAAGTCTTTCCCTCTAACAGATATTTTTGTCCTGTTACAAAAAGTACAGAATAAAATAAAGAAGTTATCCTATATTCCAAATTTATTAATGCGGCTTTAATGAATTAAAATCTGTCTCCCTGATTTTGTAGACAACTAATTTTACATTACTCTCTGACAGTAAAGGATTTACTGCAAGATTAGGATTATATTTGGACTGCAGCACTATGAAAAGTACACTTCATTAACCTGTCCTCAGTTAGGGTTTCTCTTTTTAATTAAATTTAATTAATTAAATATTAGAAGACCTCTGAAAATTAGCTGTAAGATACCTTTCTACGGCTTTGAGAATGGCATTGAAAATTAAGACTTTACAAAGAAAGGTTGGTTAAAAATTGTGTTACTTGCACCAGCTGCCTTCCCTTTCAGTTTCATTCCACACTATTCCTCATCCTCCCCTTCCCATATGGGCTGCCTCCATCATCAAAACTCATCGTTTGAACCACGTCAACAGTTAGTTCAGCAGCATTAGGTGAAGAATGACAGTCAAATACCAACTACTGTGCAACAGTGTACTAAAATATTTGGCAGCTCCTTCCAGAGTACTGACGATAATGGCAATAGCTTGATGCACACACGTAATTCCTTTGTTTAAACACATATCAACTGAGACATAAACAGACCTTGGGTTACAAACTGGCCATGACACTTTGTTAGCTCAGAGATTTGGTCTTTGACCTAGCAACACATACCTTGAGCTATTTATTGTATTCCCTTTCTAAAGATTCTCTATGCAGTTCAAAAAAATATACCAAGATAGTAGTACCTAAAAGAAGTGAAATAGATGGTTTAGATACTGAGGAAGTTTCTGCTGTGTCATAAATTTTACAGCATAAAACTTTTTATTTATTTATACATACCTAGAGTTCCTAATAATATACATGTCAAAAGAACCAGGAGCAAATTGGAAAAGCAACCAAAGACCTCTGGGGTTTATACAGGCAGAGAGTAGGAGTAAGATTCCTAGATAAATAAATTAATATTTTATTGGCATATTTTATATAACTTCCAGTTTATCTATTTTAATGTATTACTAACCAGGTCTGTTTCCATACATGTTCATGTCAGACTTTAATACATTTTTCACATGACTCCTCTAAATGTAGAGCTTTTGTTTTTTAAGAAACAATCAACCTTCTTGTTTCTTAATAAATAAGAAACAAATAAATAAATATGTAATAAAAAAAAAAAAAAATTATAGAAAA
>VZSF01005926.1:0-48779 GCA_013398295.1 Chionis minor | reverse complement strand
AAATAAGAAACAAATAAATAAATATGTAATAAAAATATAATATTATGGACAAAGTGTTGTGGGGTTCAATAAAAGTAAATCAGGTTTCTAGAACTAAGAATGATATCATAAACGGTTAACCATTTAGGTCCTTTTTTTTGCTTGTTGGGGTACCCTTCATTAGCCATTGTTTTCAGAATGTCTTTTAACTCTTTCATTTTACAATGTGTCATTTCTTGTGTATGACTAAAACTCACAGTGGTTCAATTTATAGATTCATCAAGCTGAAGAAAAAAGAATCTTTCAGAGAATATTGAGAGTTTCCCATTAATTACTTTTTTACTGAATTCAAGTTGTTCATTAAAACACTCCTGTGGTGTTTGATTTGCAAACAATCACTGCCAGACACAGTATTTATTGAGCTACTGAAGAAAGCAAATATTAAACCACCCAGAAATGTTTCTGAAAGTGGAGTCCCTGTAGACAGCAAAATCTCAGATATGCCCTCTTATCATGTTTCTGAAAAAGGAGGTTATGTGACAAGGTTTGAGCCAGAACAGTGTGGTATCTGCTCATTTCTGCTCTGTGAAATTTGTGATTGGCCTGTACAGTTCTGGAACTGTTTCAGCAAAGGTGAGTAATAAATGTATTTAGTGCTAAAGTAGTACTGTGTCCTCTCCGAGACTTCATTATCACAATGTCCTGAACAATACAAATGTACAAGCCACTGAAGGATATCTGTCTTGATCATTATAAGTTAGACAAAATAGGTCCTAAAGCTCAGATCATCATATGTCTTGGGCACTTCTGAATTTATCAAAATAGCCTTTCAGTCACTGGTGAAATCAGCTACAATCAAAGTTTTTTGGGTTCCTGAATTGCTACTTGTTGACTGTGTGAAAAATTCCAGTCAACATCCAGTGACGTGCTTTGGCTGCGGCTCAATGCTAAAGCCACAAATTCCTACGGCACAATTCCTCATAAGGCAAGAAATCTTTAGCTTTGCATCTTATCTGTATGTGCTAAAAACAGGTGGAACTCAAGGGGTGTATATATCCTGATATGAGAGATTCCTGTTCCTGTGCCCTCCCTTAGGTGTCTTATACCTTATCATGCCTGCAGAATGCAGTAAATGCTTTGCATTTCAACCTCTACATCATGCAAAGTGGTAAAGAGGTTCCTGAGAATGTGTACTAATTAACATGATATGTATAAACATATTTTTATAATGTCTATCTACATATTACAAAACACAGACCCTTCTTAACTACTATTAATGTCAGGGTAGACACAGAATCAAAAGGTTTTAAGACTAAGTCATATGCTAACAGGTAGTGTGGCATAAAATTTTACCATCAATTTTTAGTGATTTATTGATGTTCCTTTTTAAGAACAGGCATTTTAAAATTCAGAATAGGTACATATAAAAAATACATATGTTGAAGAATGTATTTTCAAAGACATCTTCCAGAGACACATACAAAACTGGGGATCTGTGCTGTAAGTCAAGAGGGCAAATACTTCTGCAAACACTTGAGTATTTTTAATAACAAATATCTGAATGAGATGACTTACATTCTGACACTGTCCTTACACTGATATTGGGAAAAATATGAGTCACATACAGTTTGGCTAATGAACATGTTCCTCCACTTCAGAACAGACATGAAGATCATTATGGGCACATTTTTGCTGTTCCTGAATTGACTCGTACAGAGGCAGCTTGTGTGCTCCACCACCAAGCTTCCCAGTTCCATGAATTTTAATTCTGATTTATATGGCAGAATGAGATATTCTTACTTCTCCACCTTTAGAATAGATTCGCTTTATGCTTATATGCTATATAGTATATATACTGCAGTCTAGTGTACTATATATGCTATAGTATGCTAAGTATATGGTATTTTTCATGATGAGGGAAAAAAACAAAACTATTTTCTATTTTATAAATGCATAAAATTTAATTAGATAAGGTTAAGCAAAGCTGATATAAACAGAATGGTATAGAAAATATATTATTAGCCTTGTTCCTGGTTTTCCATCAATTGTTAAGTGAGGCATGAGTGAGAAATCTTCCTGTTAAATGTTCAGTTTGTAAACATTGTGAGGAAAGTATTTAATTGAAATAAAAACAATCTAACATTGTTATGTCTTTCATCTTAACTTCTACAGATGAAGAATTGCAATCTTTCTGGAAAATGAGATCTCACTGAGCTTTGGGGCATGGCTTTATAATTTTCTGTGTAGTAACACCTCTAGTGATAAAATACTGGCCTACGTTTGCCATTCCCACAGACATGTTACAATTGTGACTTACAGTTACAATAACTTACTAATTGGTTACTATTCTGAGGTCTTTCTCAGTTGTTACCAACTGCTAATGTTCATTAGTACAGAAATATGACATCTTAGCAAAATTTCTAGTAGACTAGTTTGGTGGGTTTGCAGGGATATGTTGACCTTTGAAGTCTACAAGACCTGTAGATCCAGCTTCTACCTTGTTAAAACCTTTCTTAAGCATTTGTTAGGTTAAACATTATGCCCTGAAGACTCATCTTATTTATTGTACTAAGTACCGAGTACTGAAACTGTCCAAGAACCACCTGTATAACAACACGACACTCCAAGCTGTTAATTTCATTTTCATTATTATTCCCAAAATGCATCTTCCTACATTTTATTATATTTACTTTAATATCACAGGTGTTTTTACTGTCATCCAGCCTTTCCTGAATGATATCCCAATTCTCCTTTGAATGAGTGATACCTTTAAAATTTTGTCCTTGGGACATTCTGCTTCTCTTTCTATCTTTCCTTCCATGTTGTAATACTTTACAACTTTAATAGTATTCATCACGGTATGCAACTGTATTGATATTATTTGTTTCAATCACTGGGACAACCTGTAATTGCATGAACTTCAGAAAGAAAGGTAACTGACCTTACACCTTTAAAATTCAAGTACCTACCTCTCTTTTCGTTAGTGTGAAAATAAAAGCAGAGCCTTTTGCAGAGGTGGTGAGTATTTTAGGTGCCCATTATTCACAGTTTGAGCTGTCACGCTTGTATAACTTTGGATCTCTTTCACTTTGGTACTTTTTTAATGGATTTTAGATGAATTATAAGGTCTGATCCACCACTAAGTCCCACTAAGTATTAGAATTTGCTGACATAAACACTGAGACTTCTGATTATGTTTGGTGGAAGTAAGGAGAGGATAAAAGTTTTTGATCTGCGATATGTGCACTGACTGGTTATTGTTATGTGGCACTGCAAAAGAAGTAATAAGAAGCTGTTTGGCTTGTGCAATTGTTTTGTAGTGCAATTTTAATGAATAAATACTGCCTGGTGGGCATTGTTTTAAGTTGCTAAATCTCAACAGATGACTGAATATAAAGTTTTGCTTATTTGTTATAGATGAGGATTTAGACTCCTACACAAAGTAGAAAGTACATTTGAGGAGTTCAATTATTTGTGTTTAAGGCATTTAGAAGTTTTTAAAATTACTGCCATTTAAATTACTTGCTCAAATTCTCTAAATGCTGATTTTGCTAAAGAAGTAACTATGTACCATCAGCACTTACATATTATTTTAATTTAGAAGTGCTATACCATTCCTGACTTCTAACATCTGGCTTCTTTCCCTTAATCAATACAATCCCCTAGGAGAGACAACATGTAGGAAGTTAAAACACTTGCACTGAAGTAAAGGTTTAGTTTTCTATTTTAATAGTTATAAGCAGACGGTGGGCAAGTTATATTTGAATTCAGGTAATCCTTGGTAACTAATAAATAGGTAAACATTGCTAATATAAATTAATCAACACTGCAAAATGCATTTTATGCAAATTTAGACATTTACACTGGAAGCATTAAACTGGGAAAAAAAATTGACGTATATACTGAGATATGTACTATTGAGCAGGGGATTTATAACCCCAAACACTGGATGACATTGTTGCTCTACCATAATACTCTGAGAGGTACTACAGTTTTCTAGTCAGAAAGTGACTCTCAAGGCAAAGAATTTTACTTTCAAGGCTAGAGACAATTCCATGCAATTTTATGTCTATCTTTACAATTATGTGCTAACAGCCTGAGTTATTATTAGTTGTTTTAAAAACCCAGTTCTGACTGTTCCATTTATCAGGTCAGATATTTATATGACTTTAGATTTTTCAGGCAGTTTAAAAGGATTTTGAAGCAGAAATTTATTTCCCACCTGTATTTAAAGAATCTAAGAGTACTAGGAACCTTCAACAGAGACTCAAAGTAATAAATACAGCAGTTAAGAACCAGAATAGCAAAGTCAGAAGTAAAAATAAATTAACAAAATAAGTGGAAATTACATGTAAAAACCGTAATCTTGAAATTAACATATGTTTGATTAGAATTAAGAAACAATCTAGTCATCAAAGGATTTATTAAACTTTATTCAGTTGACAACATATCAAATCAATTTTGTTGACAAAGTATGAACAACACAAAAAATCAGATTTTTTTTGCTTGTGAGGGGGGTTAAATAAATTTATATCTTTTAAATTTTCCTTTGAAATGGTGGTGTAACATACTGGTGTTTAGAGTTCTTTACAGACTATTGAAATTTAAAAAAAAAATAAATAATCAAACAACCCACCGAACATATTTATTCTTCCTATGAGAAATTAAAAAAAAAAACAACCCCAAACAAAACAATAGACCACAATCCAAAGTATTAGACTCATCCAAAAAGGTGTCTCATATAGATGATAAAAGAGATGAAAAGTTACTGTGGAATTTAAGTTTTGCATTTGATTTTGTTTTCCTTTCCCTGTTTGCTCCTACTCTCTAAACTCTCAGGTTATTCTAGTACCCATTTGTAAATGATCCTTCATTCACTCTAATGCTGACATGGAAACTCTGTAAGGTTTCTCGCTGTATATCCTTATGAAGACATAATTATTTGTCCTTTTGCAAAGATCCACAGAGTCAAAGAAAGCATACCAGAGACTACCGAGGCAACTCGGAGGTACATGAAAACAAATTCAGTAGCCCGATTTCTTAATGTATGAAATGACTGATTCTTATAAGCCAGTTTTCAATTTGGAATAGCAATTCGGTTGATGGCTGTCTGAGGCAGAAACATATCAGTCTCATCTGGGATTTTGGACAGGCAAATTACATTGCTTCAAGAGCTCTTGAACCTATAAATATCAAGTAGTAATTTTTCAGTGGCGTAAATAATAGCACATACTTGATGTCTCTTATTTAGATAAAATCAATAACAGTAAAAGTAAAAATAATATTAATGATAACATTTTAAGGCTTGTGCTTCTGTCTGGAAATATTGTCAGGTAAGAGCAGACCTTTGTATAGTACAGTATATCTGGAAGTAAGTGGCTTGTTGTACCAGATTACAGAGTTTATTTCTCTTTCCTCTTTTGTTATGGTGAGAAATCTTGCCATTAAAATATTTATATTTAGAGTTAACAGTTGCATGCTCACTAAACAAGTGCCATCAATAAATTTCACTTTGATGCTTTTTATGATAATATGCTGTAATTGGATTCAGCAGTAAATCCAAACACAGCTCTGAGGCACTGATTTTCCAAACAGTTCTGTCAAAATTATGCAGTAAGAAATGAAGCAGGAGCTTGATGAGGCATACCATAAAATGATTTTAAAATGTGATTATTGAGCAGAAGATATCAATAAGTTGATAGTTTTTTATTAAGACAATCCTAGCAGGGACATATAAGGAATTGATATAATTTTCTATACTGACCCTTGGTAAATGTACATTGACAGACAGAGGTAGTGTATTTTATTTGTTGAGACTGACAGGCCTGTCAGTGGTGTCAGAGGTGCTGAATGATGGTTCAAATGGAAAGCAATTTAAAAACAAACAGACAAACCCAAACAAAAAAACCAAAACACACACATCCCCCCCAAGACCCGCCAACAACAAAAAAGACCTTAATTCTTGCAAGGAGATGAGCAATTTTTTGGTCAGAGGAACACAATTTTGCAATGATTTATGCATATGCTATATATAGCACATGGTTTATTAATGTCATGAAATGATTTATAGCCTTTATACATGTATGTCTCTAGCATGACTTGCACATAAAATGCATACTGTCCGAGTACAGCTCTTTGTTCTCATGCAATTCAGACAAATTAAATCTCCTATATATATCTAGAAAAAGTCCTCACCTGCGAAAAAAAAAGGGGGGGGGGGAGGGGGCTTATTATAGGTATAATTCCCTCTCTTTTTGGTGGAAAGAGAAACATTTTTCATCTTAAAATCTAAATCTACTGTAATTCTCCTATAGTCAATTCAGTCTGAAATAATCACTGAGGAAGTGATTATTTACTGTAGGGCACATGAACAGGAAAATTAAGTTTGTGACAAACAGTACAGTAGGATCTTCATACTAATGACCATAAAGGCATGACCAGTTCAAGAATCAGGTTACGGTGGTACTGACTGTATGGGTTATGCCATGCTCAGACCTATAAAAATCAATATGCATTGATTTGCTGCAGAATAAGTTGTTCACTTCTCCACAAGGTAAAAAAAAAAAAATCAAGTTTTGCTTTCTATCTCCAATTTGCCTTTGCCTGAATTACACTCTGAATCCTTTCCTAAGATTTGGTTTAACCATCACTGAGTTTGTATGTATTTGAATATGTGCACAATATTTTTGAACTATTTTGGAAAACGAAGAGGATATGACCACTAGTATGTCACTGTATATTTTACTTTACCTTAAATTCCATAAAAAACCTGCCACTTTCTAGAAGAAAAATGAGAAAGCAATTTATCACTGCAAATCAAGCCTTACTCAGTCTTCTATTATGTTCCTAATATTTTAAGAAGATATTTGTTTCAGGACTAAAATGACAGTCTGAAAGGATTTTCAGTCAAAAAGTTGCCAAATCTAATTTCTGAATGATATTGATAATGATTATTATAAGCATAAGACTAATTCAAATTTCAGAAATAAAAAATTCAAGTAGATTAGTAGATTTATTCTTTCTCCTTATTATAATTTTTTAGGAACCTATGCTAAATTAATTCAGATGAATATATCTAAAATGAGCCTTAATCGTAGAACATATAATAATGTCAGTAAAAAAGAAATACACTTCATACAGGATTTTGGCAAAGACAATATTGTTATGCTTAAACATCTGGAGAAGAAAGTTTCCATTGTTACATTTAATTATGAAAAATAAAAAGGGTGATTATTCCAGAATGAAATCACAATTTTTACTTGAAATTAAATGTAGATCTACTTTTAATTAGAAGAGTTTTGTTCTGTAGTGAATTTTGGATTCATGTTGAAACTTTAAAATTTTTAAGAAATGTCTAAGGTTGAGTTTTGTAACTGGAAGCTTTCCATAATTAAACCAACAAGAATAAAGGCTAGGATAACATCAGAAATATGTATAATTAATCAGGTCCATATTTTTATATATTTCTCCATATTTGCCAAGAAAAATCATTAATCTTCTTATTAGAAAAAAATACAGAGAAACATAAGTTATCTGAAAGAGAAAATTATAGGACATGCCTGGGCAAGATAATGATATGTTTTCTTTTAAATACTGCTGATGAAACTTTTTTTTTTTTAAATTTAACAAGAATTAGCAAAATTCCACTCAAAGAAAAGGTATCAGAGAAAGAAGCAATATTTATTAAAAGTTTGCATATGACTACTAAGAGTTCTATTTGTGGATCTGTGTGTACCAAAAAGACATAAACTAGTACTAAAGATTGTGATTGCAGCCCAAAAAAGAGTGGTGGTGGGAAGCAGGAGATGATTTAAAATTCATAGAGGGAGGTTAGAAGCAGGTGATGACACAAGTGACTGCAGCCCAGTCTGTGGGTTGACGCTGATATCTTGAAAGAGAATTAGGGCACAACTTCAAAAGGTGAGATAGATGAAGCCAGTGATGATGACACATAGCAGCAGGAAACTGAAGATATGAGGTCTTAATGGGTTTCAATTTTAGCGTTATTTTACACACTAGAAAAAAAATATTATTCATTGAAATAGGCTTTTAAAACACTCTATGTTAAAAACAAGTCCCAAAGAACTGGTTTTTCTAAATAAATTGGGCTAAAGAAGAAGAGAAATACTAGTTTTCAAGGTCTCAGCTGTATTTTATTGAGAGATCAAAAGAAAAGTTGAGGCTAGGAGGGGATTTTCTATGAAGCTTCTATGAAGCATCTATCTATAATTATTCTGAAACTTTAATGACAGCATTCTAGTTGTCTATCTGAATCTCTGTTAACTGGGTAAAAAAAAAAAAATTGTTCAAAACAAATTTCACTTTTGTACAATGGTATTTGAAAAATATCAGAAATACATTAATCTCCCTAAACAGGGAAAAGAGAGACCTTAGTTCATATGTTATCTAAAATACATCTAATGCTCAGTTTCCTACAGGTGAAGTTTATCTTTTTTTTTTTTTTTTTAGTATACCCTAGAAAACCTATCAAGCCCAAACTGACTCTACTCAGTCAACTTGGTTAAAGGTTGCTTAGTAGGCTGCATACAGTCAAGCATATGTTCAACTTCCTTTTTTATGAAGTGTCAGTAGTAAGATAGAACATCAGTTATATGAAACCATAAATTACTCAACACAGAAGAGCTGTTAGGATCACTTTTGGCAGAGTATGTGTGTGTCTCTGAGAATCTGAATTGTCCTGTTGACTACATGAGTACTCTGCAATAGCCTAGAGTGAGAGCTAAATATTTGGCTAAATCCAAGTTTTAATAAAAGATTGTTCTGTCCATTGCTTGTTTGTTTTTTTTTTTCTTTTTTTTCCCAGTAGATCATTGTATTAATAACTCACATTCTATATGAACTAAACACATATTTGGACACACAGATAAGACAAAATCTGCAGGTTACAGTAAAGGGCGGCTTATAATCCCTATGTATTTGACCAAATAAAAGCAGCAGAATTTGTATTCTGTTTTGAAGAATGACTCCAAATTAAAACTAAACCCACAGTGGTAATCATACACAAGCACATTCAGTTTAAGATGGTTGGTTTGGGTGATTTTTTTTGTTTGTTTGTTTGTTTTTTTCCAAAGCAACTTTTTCACTGTTTTTTCTATGGATGATTTCATTTAGTTGGTCACTTGCTGTTGACTAAGATTTGTTCTAAGATTTGTGAAATCTTTCAATTTGTACATTTCAATCCCACTAGCAGCATTATTGTTTCAGCACTGCAGGAAGAACATAAACATCTGTAAATCACCCTTTCTTCCACCTTCTTTCTCACTCTGCCTGTGAATAGCTTTCTCTTTCATTTGCAACTCTTCAGCTATGATTGTCCCCTTTATATACATTAACAGATTTATCTTTATGATGACAAGATATTTTAATTAAAACTATTGTAAATTTAATTCAGGGGAGGAGGAGAACTGCCACATCAGGAAAGACAGTCTCTTTCTGTCATTACTGAGCAGGCTGACTGCGGAAATCTACATAGATATGTGCTACATAGAGCTACTAAGGTTTACAGAAGGTATGTATTTGTACTAGTAAGCACATGATGGATTTTAAATATTACCAAATATGATTAATTTTTTTAAACTATGAAAATAGCTCTCTACAAGAGGTAAATCAGTGGAAATAAGGAGGTGTGTTTATTTGTGGGTTTTTGTTGTTATGTCTCAATATGATCTGTTTCAGTAATTCAATTTGGCATATGAAAAAAATATTCTCAAGACAATTATTAATTTCAGTGAACAAGTACATTTAACAACTTTACAAGTACTCAGAATCTTTACAGAGGGACAAATGTGAGTACTGAAAGGATTTGTAGACCATGACAGAAAAGCATAACAAATTGAGTCGGGCAAATTCACATATAGGGGTAAACTTTTAATTGACTTGCTAATTTAGCATTTATTAAAATTGTGGGCAATTATATGTCTCTTGACACCTTATAGTTATGAATGGGTGTTCTTTTTTGGAAGTGTTTTAGTTATGCATAAGTCAGTGAGTTTAATACAGGACTAAAGGCATCCAATTCTACAGTTTATGTTAATCAGCAAGTCAAATTAGATAACCCAATTGTGTCTTCTAAGAATTAAACACTCGTTGATTATATAAATGTATTTATCACCCCATTAAATCAAGCGGTTAGCACTTCTGCTGAAGAGTTAGCTTCTTCAAAATAAAGAAGTCACCAAATTCTTCTCTGTGGTGTAGTGATAAACTTGGTGTAACTGGCAAAATAATGTGCACCAAAGCTACAGTAAAATACCTGGTTTTCAAGAATCTCTGATAGCATAGCTAAAACTACTAGTTGATGAGGCTGAGGAGAGCTGTTGTTTAACAAAATAGTAAACCAATGGCTACAAACATTATGATAATGGATTTTCCAGAAACATGGTGAAGAGAGACAGAAAATACAGAGAGAAAGAAACAGAGAGAAAAATGACATGGATTACCCTAACAGTGAATCTTAAAAATAAGCTTTCCTGTAATTGAGAGAAAATTTAAGTATTCCATCTTGACTATCAGGCTATCTTATCCAGCTTTTCATTATTCAGACAAAGTACTGTCACTAAAATGAATTCATCAATATAACAGAGATAAATGATCCAACATGGAACAGACAGAACTATCTTCCCGTTCTTATGAAGAAAATTGTCTCTTTGTACTATTATATCAGTGACAAAGATGTCTGGACTTTATAAGCATCTCTTTCCATTTAGTCTGCCTTAAATATTAATGTTGCAATGATTTAACCTCTCTATACTAGGTTCAAGAAAGAGTTTAAAAGTACTAATAAGGAATAGGACTATTTCAAGCATAAAATAATCAAATGACTTTAAACATATGGCTAGTTCTTACCACCCTGAAGGAACTGATAAAGTTAAATAAAAAGGAGGTGGGTTGAAAATTCTGCCCCTCTACTCCATTCTGGTGAGACCCCACCTGGAATACTGCGTCTAGCTCTGCTGTCATCAGAAGAGAAGGCTCTGGGGACACATTGTTGCAGCCTTTCAGTACTTAAAGAGGGCCTACAGGAAAGATGGGGACAAACTTTTTAGCAGGGTTTGTTGCGATAGCACAAGGGGTAATGGTTTCAAAGTAAAAGAGGATGGATTTACACTAGATACAAAGAATAAGTTGTTTACCATGAGAGTGGTGAAACACTGGGTCAGGTTGCACAGAGAGGTGGCAAATGCCCTATCTGTAGAAACAATCAAGGCCAGGTTGGACAGGACTCTGAGCAACCTGATGGACTTGAAGATATCCCTGCTTATTGCAGAGAGGTTGGACTATATGACCTTTAAAGGTGCCTTCCGACCCAAACTATACTATGAAAACAAACTGAAAAAAACTCTAATTTGTCTAATTGTTGCAAGACAAATTACATTAGATAATGTCATTCTCCAAAGGATGGTCTATATGGATATCTACATTTCAATCACAAACACTAGCATCCCTAGTAGTCCTATAAAATTCCGGGGAAAAAAATGTTTTGAAAAACAAATTAAAAAAACCCAACAGAAAATAAGCTAAAGGTTAAAGAAAAAGGTATTGGGCTCATATCACCAGCTTGTATCTAACAGTGGTGGGAAAGAAAACTTGAATTCTTAAACTGAAATTCTAAACATAAAGACTTTAGATAATGAATTATCATAGCTCAACATATCAGAGTTAAAGTTACCTACAATCATTTTTACATTATTTCTCTCCCCATTGCCTCTGAAATTGAAACTGCATTTGCAACAGAAAACTAAAGCATGCTAGCATTTTAAATAAAGTAGGCATAATTTCAAATGCCAAATAGTAAAGACAGTTACTTTGCAACCCAGAATCAGAAATACTGACAGACAAATCTCCCGAGTTACTCAGTTCCAAGACTCTACATAAGTAATTCATTTGGTTTCCTTTCAATGAGCTTAAGTATGAATGGCGGACTGAATCTACATTGGTAGAGCGGAGACAAGCTCCTTTTTTCAGCAGCTGATACAACCAAAATCCCCATACCTTATCCAGAATGGTGTTTAGACAGGTATTTTCCCCTTCATATTTGTACTGTCCAAAGATTTTGCCTTATCATGAGTTATTGCAAGTTTATATTATCACAAACACCATGTAAGAGAAGCACAGCCATTGATAAAAGGCAGGCCAGAATGAAGAATCTGTAGGACAATTTCACCAAGTGATGGAAAATGTAGAAAGAGTACTTTGTTATTAGCTGATGTTTGATTGTTAAAGATTATGTAGGGATGGATTCACAGTAAAACTGCGTAATAGCTGGTTATATATGAAAATCTTCACTAAGTGAGTTCCCCTTTTGCCACACCATAAGGTGAAACAGAAGAGGCATCTCATCTCCTGCTCCTGTCAGTCGGAACAACCCCTAAAAAAAAAAAAGCACTGGGAGAACAACATTCCAAGAACAGTATACGAAATACATTTGGGAGGACCGTTCAACACAGGGTTATGTTTAACCACATTGTGAGACTCTGAACTGAGACTTTGCCTCAAACCCCTAGTGTGTTCCACTTGTGCAGGAGAGCACAGGAAACTGCTGCTGGGATGGGTGAGAATGGGGGGATGCCACGTAGATGGGACCATGCTGAGCTCCTCGTGGCTGTTGCTGGGGGCTTTATGTGATGACTACGCAGTGTGCCTGGGCATGCTGGACCCAGGAGGTGAGAGACCCCTGTGTGACCACCCAGCACGTACCACGCACCAAGCACAGACCACGCATCACACGTGCCAACCTAATCCCACCATAAAACCACCCCGCCATGCTTTGAATGCAAATGATGGTACTTTTGGTTTTGGTTGAAAATATAAAAGGCAGCCAAACAGACACGGGGGAGAGCTCCCACCACCAACGACACCCTGAGTGAAGAGGATCAATGAGACATCGCTGGATCCACGGTGACGACCATCTGCCTGCGGTCTTTCTTTCCTTTCCTTATTTCTTTCTCTCTTTCCCTCTATCACAAGCATTCAAGTTGTTGTTAAATAAATTGTTACAGTGAGTTTTCAACATTTGGCCTCGTTTGTGCCTTAATTCCAACTAGGCAATTTGAACTTTAAATTAATGTCCTTGACCTGGTCGTAACACATGTCATCATATCCAGAGTCTACAAAAGGAATTAATTACATATAATTCAAAAGACTCAGATAATACAATACTGTATAATGAACAGAGTATCAGGTAGCAGCTATTTTGCAGAAGAAAAACTTACTGCTATTATTATAGCACCCAGAATTGCCCATCATGAGTTGTCCTGGGCAATGTTCCGATAGCAACATTAGTAGATGTCCTAGTCAAATTTTTAAGAGCTTCGCTTAAAATGTATGTAGGTCAGAACCCAGAGGTGACATACAAAATATCTAATAAATTTCTCTGTCTTTTTATAAATGAAAGGGAATTGCTGAAGAAGCCAATTAAGGAAAGAGAGATTGGTGTTGCACTGAAATATTTTCTTAGGGGCAAGTAATGGATTTATGTATTACTTGTGTCTATGCTGCAAAGAACACTTGTCACAATTCCTAACAGAAGCTTTCAATTAGTCTTTCAGCTCAGTAAGACTTCTTCTGTTAATGGATGATGTCTCCCTCTTATTTAAGAAATTAGACTGTGTCCTAACTTTGTCTGTGTTAATGTATAAAATTCTTCTTTGCACATCTCACTAAAATAATGACAGATAAGTTGTTATACGCTATCAATCTAAAAGGGGTGACTCAGTTAAGACAGGGTCTTGACCCCAAACATCAAAACTGAGAACATCTTTCCGAATGAGTGAAAGGGAGGGGAATTTAAGAAAGAAAATGGTAGAAATAAATTGTGAGGGTGAAGTAAAACTTAAATAATTATTTCAAAAATTGGGCCAGAAACATCAATATTGGATCTGAGCATACTTGAGAACTCAGAAGTAAATCACAAGCACGTAAAGAAAGAATTAGTCATTAATCAGCTGTGCAGGAAGAATTCCACTGACAACAATTTATTTGTTGTGTAGTCAGAGAGAAAGAGTATGGTCAGATTCCTATTTCTTTCTTTTTTTTTCTTTTTTTTTTTTCCCAGATAACAGTGATGCGTAAGGTTAAGGTAAACAAGATAGCTATCGACTGAAAGATTCTGCTTCCTGGCCATGGATAAAGCTTAAATCAGATGCTGAAGATAAAAAAATCCAAAAGCTGAAGAACTTGGATATGTACAGTAACCAAGATTTTGAAGTATACTGTAAGATATAGACGTTTCTCTTTCAAACCTTAAGATACAAAGAAAAACTCAGAAGAACAACAGTCATGGAACATTTGAAAAAGATGTCATTAAAAAGTTTGTAGCACCATAGACAGAAAAGAGAGAAAGACAGATGCAAAAGAATTTAATCTACTCATAAGATCAAGAATAAATAGAGCTAATAAATGGATACTGACATATATAAAGTGAAAGATTGTTTGAATATACCATGTTCAGCTATGGCAAATTCCTCAAAGCTTTTTCTTCCTCTTACACTTTGCTAATACTTAAGAAACTTCTTCACAAAAACATACGCTACATAAAGCCTCATGGGTGGGATCCAGTTTGCATAACAACATGTCTACACAAAAAGCTAATTATCTAAACCCTCATTAGTCAATCAATAATTCCATATGATTATCAGGGTGTAGAGAGATATTCAGCTTAACCTAGAAAACAAGTTTTGGGACAGTGAATACAAGATGACAGATGAAGGTGTGAAAAACTTCTAGTTAACGTTACCTGAAAACCGGAATTGTACTTTTTATAACAGCTAAATTGAAAATTAAAAAGTGGTTTGATTTGGGATTTTGTTTCAGGTGACTCATAAGCTGTCTGGTTCTGATGCAGTAAGGAAGGAGATCTGCTACCAAAACGTCTGGAAATTTTAATTCTTATTCAGGCAGAACATTAGGTCACCTGATCAAATACGGACTTATTGTCTACAGATATTTATTTTTGAACTAATCCTTTGCAGACAACAGACAGAAAGTGATAATGCCATTTTTGATTAATTTAATCCTAAAATACATGTTCATATCTGACTAGTGGGAACATATCTCCTTTTCCTTGTTAGTAAAAAAGGAAGTCTAAGATATTGAGTATTTAAAATCAAAATGCTTATGGTATAAAACAATGTTAACATTAACAAAAACCCTGAGAAATCCTGAAATACTGTAAAAAATGAAAGACATAATGAAATGGGATGTTTGGATCAGGCGGTATATAATTGCTACCTCATATTTTAAATATTTATTTATATTTTGAAAGAAAAATTATATTTCCTTACTCAGATTTTCACTGTAAACACATTACAATGTACTGAAAAGAAGGACTGATAAGAAGCTTGGTCAACAGTGAGAAAAATGAAAATAAGTACTAAAGCATTTTCTTTAAAAGAAAATAAAATTAGTCATTATTTTTGCACGGGTTTTTTGTTGTTGTTCTCAATAGGGAGCACAGATGTATCATACGGGATTAACAAGAGTGATTTTTGGGAATTTTGTGATAAAATATCCATAGATTAAACTTCAAAATTCAAATGCAAAAATACCCATGAAAATTTGTAGCATTAAATTGAACTTTGTACCGAGTGTCACTTGAGAAAGAATACTGCCTTTTGACGAGGAACCATTAAAAGAATAGGTATGTTAAATTCCTCCAAGAAAATAGGTCAAGGTTTTCCATAATTTAGTCTCCCTTCCCTGCACATTGTGTTACATTTCTGTTGAACTAAGCAGTGGAGAAAAGTACTTCAGAATGAAAATGCTGCAGAAAAATTGGCACTTTTTTCTCTAATAAATTGGATTTGGTTTTTGAACAAGTATCATTATGTCTTAGCTCACATAACTTCCTTCATGGCAATATAGATAATGTACTATTCTAGGTGTTCTGTTCACAGATGTTGTAACAGATACAAAAGCAGTGACAGCTAGATAGCAAAAAACAAAAAAATCCAAACTCAAACAAACAAAAAAATCCCAACCCAACTAACATTACCTTTAACTACTATTTTAAACTTATTACCCGATGGAAAGGGGTTTAGGTTAAAACCACTGAGTAACTTAGGCAGAAAGGGACCTCTAGAAGTTGTGTGGCTCAATCCTTCCCTGGAAGTAGGGTCAACCCAGAGCAGGCTGTTCAAGGCCTTGTCCAGCTCAGTTTTGGAGGATGGAACTCCACAGCATCTGCAGGCAAGCCATTCCAGTGTATGATTACCATCACAGTGAAAAAAAAAAAAAAGTAGTTACATACTACAAATTTCCATTTTTTCAACTTGTGCCTCTTGGTTCTCATCTAGTCGCTACACACCTCTGAGAGGAGTTTGGCTCCATCTGTGTTGTCAGACAGCTTTAAAATTCCCTCACAAAGCTGTGTCTTTTCCTGTTTGAGCAAGACCTGCTCCATCAGCACGTCCTCACAGGGCAAGTGTGTTCGCGTCCAACTGTCTTGGTGACTTCTGCTGAAGTTGCTCCAATATGACAATGTCTATTGTGTACTGGAACAGCCCAAAACTGCAAATAACAAACTGCCATGTTAACTGTTGAGTCCCAGTGGTCTAGCCTATCAATGCATCTCTGTGGTCTTCCAAATAACTTTTAAACCAAATTACCAATTTAAAGGGAAAAAATAGCATTTACAGATATTACCTTCTCTCAGATTTTGGAGAAGTTAAAATTTTTTGTTCTATTTTGTCTGTGAAAATGGCTGGCCGGATAACAAGTAGAAGCTCCACACTTTACACGCTAGAGGAAAGGGTACAGCATATTCCTACTTTTCATCAGAAAATACACATAGGATAATGATTTTGAGGTACGTACCTCAATGTGTTTACAATTAAAGCTAAAATTTGTCTACAAATGAATCTAGGAGCACACACTGTCAGGGACCATCTGCACCACTGTATCTAGTGTACTACTCCTGCCAGAAAGAAGATAAACACTTTCATTGAACTGCAACGTTCCAAATTGAAATAATTACATTTTCCTGCCCTATCTTTTTGTAAAACTTGTTAATAAGGCTGCAGACTGTGGTGAACCCACATCAGAGCAGGTCCTGGCAGGACCTGTGACCCCATGGAGGACCCAGACTGGAGCAGTCTGTTCTGGAAGGAGTGCACCTCATGGAAAGAACCCATGCTGGAACAGTTCATGAAGAGCCACAGCCATTGGGAAGGACCCATACTGGAGAAGTTAATGAAGGACTATATCCCATGGGAGGGACCCCACACTGGAACAGGGGAACAGTGTGAGGAGAAAGGAGTGGCAGAGACCAAGCATCATGAACTGACAGCAACCCCCATTCTTTAGCCCCCTGCACTGCTTGGGGAGAAGAGGTAGAAGAGTTAGGAGCGAGGTTGAGCCTGGGAAGAAAGGACAGGTGGGGAGAAGGTGTTTTTAGATTTGTTCTTATTTCTCATTACTCTACTCTGTTTAATTGGCAATAAATTAAATTAATTTCCCTAAGTTGTCTGGTTTACCCGTGATGGTAATTAGTAAGTGATCTTCCTGTCCTTATCTTGACCCACTGGTTTTATGTTGTATTTTCTCTTCCTGTCCTGTTGATGGAGGGGGAGTGATAAAGTGCTTTGATGGGCACCTGGCAGATATCCAAGGTCAACCCATCACACTGTTTCAGAATCTTTTTTCTCTGAAGGTAGAAGCCATCTTATAAACTCCAGTTAACTCTTTCCTTCTTTGTATCGACTAGAAAATGGATAGCTATGCTATGTGGACACCAGAGTTCAAAACTGTAAGGAAGCAGAACAACTCTGCAATGAGACTGAGCTGCTGACACATAGAATCATAGAAGAATCATAGAATGGTTAGAGTTGGAAGGGACTTTAAAGATCATCAAGTTCCAACCCCCCTGCCATGGGCAGGGACACCTCTGACTAGAGCAGGTTGCTCAAAGCCCCATCCAGCCTGGCCTTAAACACTTCCAGGGATGGGGCCTCCACAACTTCCCTGGGTAACCTGTTCCAGTGCCTCACCACCCTCACAGTAAAGAACTTCTTCCTAATATCTAATCTAAATCTCCCCTCTTCCAATTTAAAACCATTACCCCTTGTCCTATCACTAGACTTCCTGACAAAGAGTCCCTTTCCAGCTCTCCTGTAGGCTCCCTTCAGATACTGAAAGGCTGCTCTCAGGTCTCCCCGGAGCCTTCTCTTCTCCAGGCTGAACAGCCCCAGCTCTCTCAGCCTGTCCTCATAGGAGAGGTGCTCCATCCCTCTAATCATCTTAGTGGCCCTTCGCTGGACCTGTTCCAACAGTTCGATGTCCTTTCTATGTTGAGGACTCCAGAGCTGGACACAGTACTCCAGGTGGGGTCTCACAAGCGCAGAGTAGAGGGGGAGAATCACCTCCCGTGCCCTGCTGGCCACGCTTCTTTTGATGCAACCCAGGATACGGTTGGCTTTCTGGGCTGCCAGCGCGCACTGCCGGCTCATGTTGAGCTTCTCATCCATGAGCACTCCCAAGTCCTTCTCCTCAGGGCTGCTCTCCAGCCATTCTCTGCCCAGCCTGTATTTATGCCTGGGATTGCCGCGTCCCAGGTGTAGGACTCTGCACTTGGCTTGGTTGAACTTCATGCCATTTGCATTAGCCGACCACTCAAGCCTGTCCAGGTCCCTCTGGATGGCGTCCCTTCCCTCCAGTGTGTCAACCACATGGTTCGCTATGTGGGAACAAATGTAGGAATCAGTAAGTTTCTTGGAGCAATGCCCAGATTTAATATTCAGTGAGTATTTATTTAATCTTTGCAAATCATACTGAAGGATCTGTAAAGTTATAGACACAAATTTAAGGGTTACTTTTGAAAACATAAGCATTTATTTGGTTTAAAGCTACATTTTTCTATACTGATAAACCTTTTCAGACGCAGGTAATGACATCTGATGCTTAAGGGAATTTACTGATCACTACAGGGATCAGAAATAAATTATTTTTATTTCAAACACAGGACTGTACAAATAGGCCTAGATATGAAGAAAAAATGCGTTCAGTGATTTGTTTTCCCAGACAGTTACAATAATCACCTGGCAATTTAAAAACAGAAAATTCAAAACCCAACAATCATAAATCAGTTCATTTAATGACAAATAAATAAAACATTTGTATAAAAGTATAGTATCTAGCAGTGTAGTCAAATTTGCTGATTTTGTAACTGAATCATAACACTTCATTATGGAACAATTCCCCAGATATCACCTTTAAATATTTACATGATGGCATTAGGTCCTGCTACAAGTGAAAAATTATAGAAAAGAACATTCTGCCCAATAAAACAATTCAATAGCTACAGGGCTGTGAGTACTAGAACTTGTCCTGATTATTATTTTTTTTTTTGAACAGGATGCCTGAGAAAAGATCAGAAAGACAATTCAATAGGTGAAAGTATTTGATAAGATGGCCTCATGAGGTTGTAGGCTATCAACAAGCAAGTTGCCAACTAGTGATCCAAATTACAGTGATATCAGTGGAAAAAATCTGACTTCAGTTCATTGTTTTAATATGCTTTGTTTTTGATCTATTAAGAAAAACAGAGAAAGGAATAATTCTTGAACTATCTACCAGCTGGCACCCTTTTAAAAAAAACAATTTGGCAAAATTTGCATGTAACAATTGTATTAACAGGATCAGAATCACTGGTCAGGAAATTAGTTTGAAATGAATGATCCAGCGAGCCTTATATCTTGGTATTCTTATAGATGCATACTCGCTACCAAGAATTAGTTTCACATTGCACACAGAACTGAAAGGCCTAGGTACTGGTGAGACATATTCATAGTGTACCAGGCAAAGGGAAAGTACAGTTGAAAATACTAACTATTCCTGGCATTACTAAAAGTAATTTTCAGGCAATGACTAGGAGTGCAATAATACAGCAAACAAGTACAAATATCATTTTAATATTATATTTTTTTTTTATTCTGTATAGTTTGTATTCTGTACATTCAGGTACCTGAAATGGATAAACCAGACTTTTATTTCACTTTCTTTAGCTTATTAATACAAGATGAACATACTTCCCTTTTTCTTTGAAGCTAAAGGTGAGAAAAAAAGTTTTCTGTCATCCAACATGGAAAAATGAGATATCATATGTATGGGTTATAGTATCAAATGATAGTATACTAAAGGAAAAGCATTTGATATGTACATGCATTTGTAATTTAATGGGCATTTTTTATCTTTTGATTGGAGATACAAAGTTTGGTCTTCAGGGTACATCAGTTCAACACAATAAAGGAAGACCTAAGAAAAAGGAATTTGCCATTTTTAATACTGTGACCTAGCTTTAACAATAAGCAAAAATGTACTCCTTTATTGAGCATGGTACAGATGAGGGCATCAACATGCATAGGGTGAGAGTTCTCATCCTCAGTCTGTGAGCTGGAAATAGTTCAGATTCTCTTAGGAACTGAACTCGGGTATCTAATTTTTTAGGCTACTATTTTAATAGACATATAAAGGATTAAAAATCTAGCAAAGCCCTCATTTAAGCACTCTTTGCTCATTTGCGCCTTTTCTTATTGCTTCTTCCATTATCTCTCTCAAAAAAAACCCCCAACTCTCTCCTAACTGCCACCCATTTCGTTGTTTCCCATCTTTATAGCTTATTACAACTAACATCAGCATCAAACACATATAGTAGTATCTGTGTTATATCTCTCTTTCAGAATTGCTTTCTGAAAACAGAGGTCTTCCAAATCCAAAGTCTGACCTGATTTTCTGACATCACTGTGTAGATGTTTTGCCTTCACATGAGTTCTGACATAACTAAACAAGAGATACTGTTCTTTCTCTCAAGCATGCTTTCCAATTTTTCTCCTCACCATTGCGAAGTGTAAGTACTGCCGCCAAGACTCCTACCTAACTATTCATTTTCAAACCCTGTGTTGATTTTACTGTCTGGGTTATCTAGGTTTATGTAATCAACTCTGATATTTATTTCTCCGTGGAAATTGGAAGAAGCAGGCTCTAGAGTACATGCATTTTGATAAAATTCTAATCTAGATGGGCATTGTTTAACATCAGACTTTGTTACAGCCTTTTTTCCATCCCTTAACAAACACAAGATGAACCTGTTGTTAGTTAATCAGACTTCATTTGTAAAGTTAGCACCTGTTTTGATAATGTCACCTTCCTCTTTGCATTCCTGACTCATCACTTTCTGTTGCATCCAACAAATTGCTGCTCTTCTCTCTCAAGGTCCTTCAACACTTACCTTCCCCTCACAAACCCACACTCTAAATATATCAGCCTTTAAGATGTCACCTCTTGCCTCCAATCTTTTAGTGATGCCAGCCTCCATCATCCCGCTGTTAAATTTTCAAGAAAGTGCGTTGGTGCTTTCTCTTCTGCAGCACCTGGTGTTGAACAAGGACTCGGTTTAAATTCTTTGTTATACCTCATTTCAAAATACTTGTTTGTTGTGACTGTTATCTCTCCTCCACACAAAGAACAAGACAAACCAAACCAAAGCAAAAACCAAGTAGACAACAGTTAGTCAGATGGTACACTGGGACCACTTACTACCCTCCTGAACAGGACAGTTTGACTTTTGGACTGTTTACCTGCTGGTCTCCCATCTGTCTGTTTATATACAGCTGTTGTTTCTTCTTTTCTTACACAATAAACTCTTTGTGGCAGGGGCTATCTTTTGTCTTTACTTCATAGCAATTCTGATCTTTGGTATTTCTAGTAGAAAGCCATAGACTCTGTACTGGTACTGCAGGTTTTCAGAATGTGCCATAGTATCAGCAGTTTTCAGCTTGCTTTAACAATTTGCCAGTGTCTGAGTGATTTTTTGCTTCCTCTGCTTTACCTTCATCTCTGGGAACACCTTTGATACACTTAAAACCTGGTAACGTGCAAATGTGTATGTGCCATATGCAACGGAGCTAAGAAATTATGGCTAGTCCAACTAATATTTTAATAGTTGAATAGTCCAATTAAAATGGAAAAACCTCAAGAATTCTACAGTTCACATTTTTATACAAAAGCACCTGCACACCCTTGCTGGCAAACACCCCTTTCCCAGTGTGGACCTCAGCCTACCGTGGTCCCTAAGGCCTAAGCTGCCCCCATCAAGCTCTGGCCCAGGAGAGTGGTGAAAGGAGGGCAGGGAGAGCCCTCAGTAGCGCCAGCCTTCACCCCAAGGGAGGAGTGTCCTGCCCACAGTCAGGATTTCCTCCTCCTTTCCTTTGTCTGGAGCCCCTGTGGGCTTATTTTCATCCTGTTTTATCCACAGGCCCCTTCCTTCTCTTGAGCTGCCAGTAGAGCTTTCCCTGCTAAATGCAGATATGATATTTACTGTGCTACGCTAGTAGCTTGGTAGTGTTGGTATTAGCACTGTTAGAACCAGCGGTAGTAGTAATAATAGTACTAGTGGTGGTAGTAGTAATAGCGGTAGCAGAAGTAGTAGTAGACATTTTATTATGCCCTAATAAATACTAATATCCTAACAGTAGACTTTGGTGTCTATTTATGACATTCAAAGCATAGCGTGAATTCACAAAGTCCTGTAGAGTTTCTAGGACCATTCAGGATGAAAAAAATCCCATCAAACCTAAAGCAAACAAACAGCTGTTATCTTAATCCTTTATTTCAAAAGAATAACATAAAAAGAAACCTTTTGAATAAAATCAGAGGTGCTAAAAAATGTGTAGTGGTATTTCTTGAGTAGATTTTGTTTGTTCTAGAACAATGTGCTTAAACTAAAAATAGGATAAAAATACTCCTAACTTTTAAAATAATTCAGATCGTTTATTTTATTATTTTCCTCAAATGACATAATAATAGTGCCTATGCAGTATGAATATATCGAATGTTTTTCCTTGTCTTCAGAAATCTTTTGTATGTTAAAATATTATCATTATAGTTCATATTGTTAATTTTTTGTGCCTCCTTCTTCCAACACGTTAAACAATAATCTAGACTTCAAGTGTTGTATGTTGTACTGTCCTGTCTTCATGATAAAATTGTTCACACTCAGTAGTGACTGACTGAAAATACAGAGTGCATGAAAAGAAGGAAATAAGACAAATCAATCAACAGAACATTCCACTTGTAAAACTCTGTCTGTAGACTACTGATGGCTTTACTCATTAAGCTTGGTCTCAGATGTATTGCTGAAAGTTAACTTCCCACTCACAAGCCTGTAGAATGAGACATTTATGCAAAGCTGATATCAGTTCAGCAGTCTGAAAAATTCAAGACAATTTTAATGTCTGTGCTTAAGAAGGTTTGATTACTTTAGACATATATCTCAGCTGTATTCATAAAAAATAGAATACATACTGGGAAGATAAAAATCTCTTACATACCAAAATAAAAACCAAAACCACACCCCATAAAAATCTACTTTTTATCTATTTTATCCTTCTGTCATAGACGGAAAGAGCATAACCCAGGCAATGGAAACATAAAATAGCAATGTAATTTTTCACTTTGACATATTTCCAGAGCACAAAAACAAAACTACAAAGCTTTACTGAATTCAAATCTTTCAAATTGCTTTAAGTATTTTATAGCATATATGATATTTCTTACTGCAGTTCCATGTTATTCTGTGCACTTCAATTTCAATTTCTCTGAAAAAAAGTTTCTTATAAAATGTTATTTTGGGGCATTTTAAAGACATGGAGAAATATATTTGTATATTTTAAATGGCTTGAATTTAAAGTGTGAAAATCCTGTAATGATATGTGCAGTCATTGCAGTTTTTAATATTATGCTGCAAAATACAGGGCTGTAAAAATTTATAAAGTTGTAACAAGAAAATGCAAAAGTTTCCTCTTTATCTGTTGGTGTTCCCTAACTTAACTGGTGGCCATCTTGACTTGACATCCAAGTGTGTGTGAGTATGCATGATGGTAGTTAGGAATGTATAACAGCTGTTATAGAAAATTATATAAAAATAAGACCATCACTATTTGACAAGCAAAATCGCTATGCTGGAAAAATGATTGCTTGTTTAGCCAATTTGAACTGAAGATCGCATATACATATCTATTCTATTACATAGTCTTTCCAGCACTGTTGTTTTATGTAACTCTTGTGTGATTTCATAAATGTCTACAAATACTTAAAGGGAGGGTGCCGGGAGGAGGGGGCCAGTCTTTTTTCAGTGGTACCCAGTGACAGGACAAGAGGCAATGGGTACAAACTCGAATGTAGGAAGTTCCATCTCAACCTGAGGAGGAACTTCCTTACTTTGAGGGTGGCAGAGCACTGGCACAGGCTGCCCAAAAAGATGGTGGAGTCTCCGACTCTGGAGACATTCCAAACCCGCCTGAACGCCATCCTGTGCAACCTGCTGTAGGCGAACCTGGTCTGGCAGGGGAGTTGGACCAGACGATCTCCAGAGGTCCCTTCCAACTCCTAACATTCTGTGATTCTGTCGTTCTGTGATTGAGTGGCGAAGGATAGGCCAACCTAAATAAGCTAAAAGTTTGTTAGAATTTACAGATATACTGTGGGGTAAAAAAATCTTTTCGAAATAAATGCTCTACCTTAGACAGTCAGTTAGTCTATGGTATTTCTTCTGCCTGGGAATGACACACAAAAGGCTGCAGTGATTCTCATGTAAAATTCCATAGAAGAATAGACCAATTTTCTCAATTTTTATGAGGATTCAATATTCATAACAAGCAATGAAAACTTTCCCATTGATGTCAGAGTTTTTCTCTCAATTTTAGGTTTTTATTTCCTAAAAATAATGTTATTTTTCAGACAGGATTATATTTGATATTCTTAACTCCAAGGACTTCTCACGGCTTTTAGGGTTTTTTTTCCAAACTTTATCCTTCTGCGAAATGAAAGAGTTGTATTTCTGATTTTTTTGGAGGAAAAGCAGTTGAACTAAGTATATAGTTCTGAATTTGTTGTGGGCCAAGACGACACTGATTACCACAGCTTAGTTGCTTTGTGATAGCTTAAATTAGGCAGTATCAAACTGACTGCAAGTACAAACTGTTTGCTTCTTTAGTCCCCATCATAATTTTTGTATCTGAACAGAACTGGGGCTGCTCAAACTTCCTGTACAGCTGAAATTGAAAAGAATATAACCTCTCTATAAAAAACTGTTTATTTATGAAAAATTTAAAATATATGTTTAAGTAAGGATAAAAAATAAGCTAATGCATTTTCCGTTCATTAAGGGAATCCATTTATTCTCCTTAGAAGTCCAAAGAATTAGTTATCTTTTATATAATTTGCTGACAACTAAAGCTTCCTTAGATTTTAGAGTAATATTATGTTGAATTTTATGCTCTATGAAGAAAAAAAAATGCTAAATTTTTCATGATTGATTCATTTGCTAACTGTACCAGATAAGACATTATGATATTTTCTGTAAATTCTCATAGACACATACATAATGCACTGCAGAATTTTTCAGCTTCACTTTATCTCTGTGGCTAATAGTTTTCAAAAGAAAATAAATGATGTGGCAGTAGATATATGTATATCTATATGTAGATATAAACATATCTACAGCTTGATTTCTAAATATGTCATTTATCTATACAGACGTAGTAAAATTACTAGGCATTTACGGCATGCAACTGGAAGACCGAATAAATGCAAGCATCATTTTGTATACAGCATATGAAATATAATATTTCTTTACTTCCGCTAAAGTGAAATCCAGAAGGAAACAAAAAATCAATTGAAAATATGAAGATACTTCAAAACTTCAAAGGTATCCATCTTAGAGTCTGAGACAAGGGAAAGCCCTCAGCTTCATGGAATAGAAAAAAGATCAAGCACCTTAAGAAACCAAGGACTATTGGTTGTATTGTAATTGACTTCATACTGGAAAATATTTCCTTAAGTCTTTTCACTCACATCACTCATCTCAGAATGATCTCGTTTTCCCCCTCAAACTTAATATTTCCTATTTCAGTGGAAAGCTGGGGACAAGAAGTTAGTACTAGATTTTGAGGAATTTGTCTTGCTCATCTTCTGATGTGTATGTTGCATGAGTCTTACGGACCAAAAAGCTACAGCTACAGCTGAGTTGAATGACTCCAACCCAGGAATGGTTGATCACACTCATGAATTCACATGCGTTTTGGGCAGTTTGTGTATCTGTAGTCCGTGCCTTAACTAAATCCTTTTGTCCAGTGCGAGCTCTGTTTTCCATGGCTCCCAAGTTCAGCTTGACATAGTATCTGTCTTGTCCCCATTCTTTTTCTACTATATCTTTAGCAATTATTACAAATTCCCACATTTAGACTTTAAAACAACTAAATAGAACAGTTAGTCCTATTCTTCCAAGTACTCTTATTCCATAGGCTATGAGTTCTTTGTAATTTTCTTCTTTGTTTGGTTTTTTTTTTTCACTTTCTTGCCTTCCATATGTCTACAGGGAAGGAAACAAAAGATGCATATCTTCAAAACAAAATAATTACAAATCAATTCTGCCAAGTCTTAAGGTTCAGGGTTTTGTATTTCCTTGTTTATTTCTCAGTCATGTAAGTTCTGAGTTGAGAATGGGTTCAACTGCTATTGCATAAAGATTGAAGCGAGTTCAAAAGCTTTTCAACTCAGTTGGAAGTTTATTGGGTCAATGTATGTTGTGCATACTTCTGAATTTCTCTCTATAACATCTTGTATTCTGACTGTTCTCATCATAATGAATAACTAGGTGGATAGTAACTGAAAACCTATGCAGGTATTTAAGGGCAACAGGCACGTGTTTTCAGAAGTAAGATCTAAAAAATGATAAACTATGTCACTGCTTCCAAGGTAACTGCTTTTAAACTGTGTGTTTCTGAACATAAATGTATCTTTGAAAGCTGATTAAATGTTTTCATCTAATTTCATCTCTAAAAGTTGATTGCAGAAGAATGAGCATATTAAAAAATTACTAACTTCATTTCAGCAGGTGTGTGCCTTTGACAGGTAACTGTGCTTCAGTGCCTGAACTAAACTGCTGTCAGCCAGTGTATTTTTAAGATAAGCCCAAATATTTTACTAAAGTTAGAAAAGTTTACAATAGTGTGATATCAACATTATTAAAGAAAAAAAAAAAGTTGACTGAAACTGCTGAAACATTTGTTATGTAATTTATATTAAAGGAAAGGTTTCAAGAAATGTTTTTAAGAAATTTGGTCCAGATTTGTACATTTAATGATTTATTATAATTTCTATTTAACCTGAAAAACAGTAAAGAGTGTTGATCTATTAAGTTTTTGAAAATTAAATTTTAAAAAGCTTCTCTTTTCCTCTTTTATCTGCCTTTAAGCACAATTCTTACACAAAACCTGGCCTACACACTATCTTCATCAGTAATCATTTAATTGCATGGTGCTATGAAGAGACTGCATATGATTAAGGCTTCATCACTAGTACAAAATATACTATCATGCATTTATTAATATACTGTGAAATATTATCATAAATAATTTAATCTCTATTTCTCCAACACAGGAACAGACTGCATTCAATGATACGATATTCTAATTTTTTGTCATGTGTGTTTGTTTACTTATCTTTGGGATAGCTTTCCCAGACCTTAGCATAATATATTGAATGTTCTGCTGCAGAAGTAAGGATCACAAAAGTTAGAAAAGAGGCACTTCTGTGCGCAATCCATTTTAAGTTTTCTATACTATAGCTATGTACATAGCTACAGTATAGCTATGTTAAAATCTACATGATTTTAAATTTTAATCATTTTAATCATGTTAAAATCTACATGATTAAATATATCATTGTAAAGATACTCCTTGTGAATATCTTGAAACAATAACAAGTACTAGTTTTGAATTTTATACTTAGAAGATTCAAAAATCTATTTTAAGCCTACTTTAATTTCAGTATTTTTTACATGCCACATCAAAAACGATCCACGTATGTTAACTTTTTTAATAATTTGAAATGAAAATAATGGGGGTTTTTTGTTTGGTTTTGTTTGTTGGTTCTTTTTTACACATATATAATAAAATATATACAGCAGAAAAATACATATAGTCTGGAGAAATGGGCTGACAGGAACATCATGAAGTTCAAAAAAGGGTATTGCAAAGTCCTGTACCTGGGGAACAACCCCAGGTACCAGTACACGCTGGAGGCCACACAGCTGAAAAGGCAGAAAAGGACCTGGGAATCCTGGTGGACACCAAGTTGAACATGAGCCACCAGTGTGCCCTTTTGTCAAAGGCAGCTGATTGTACCCTTGCCTACATTAGGAAAAACATTGCCAGAAGGTCTAGGGAGATGATCCTTACCCTCTACTTAGCACTGGTGAGGCCACAACTGAAGTATTGTGTCCGATACTGGCCTCCTCAGTACAAGAAAGACATGCAGGAGACAGTGCAGGGAAGGACCATTAAGATGATTAAGAGTCTGGAGCATCTCTCCTATGATAAAAGGCTGGGAGAGCTGGTACTGGTTATCCTGGAGAAGAGAAGGCTCAGCAGGGAATCTCATCAATGTGTACAAATACTTGAAGGGACAGTGCAAAGAAGACAGAGCCAGGTTCTTTCAGAGGTGCTCAGTGATAGAACAAGAGGCAATGGACACAAAGTGAAACACGGGAGGTTAAGTCTGAACATCAGGAAACACTTTTTCACTGTGAGGGTAGCTGAGAACTGGTACAGGTTGCCCAAGGTGGTTGTGGAGTCTCCATCCTTGGAGATACTCAAGAATCATCTGGACATGATCCTGCTTAACCTGCTCTAGGTGACCCTGCTTGAGCAGGGTGGGCTTGAACCAGATGACATCCAGAAGCCCCTTCCAACCACAACCATTCTCTGATTCTGAACACACGTATAAAATGCTATATAGGCAGTAACTTTATGATGTGCTACTAGGTGACGTATAACAGCGTTTTATTAATCTTTAGAATTTAACCTCCTAAACTACCTTTTGTTTTATTTATTGTTTGGACAAATATAACCTAGTGATTCTACAACATACATGCCTTGCAGAGACCCCATATAGAGTTTTCCAGAACTACTAAACTGCAATTTTTCTGAACTGGACTGTAACTTGGGTTTCAATTTAGGGCTTTTTTTTCAAATAACTAAGGCTTAGTAGATTTGCACTCTTGACTTCTTTTGTTTAGAAGAGCTGCCTTCTGTTTTTTGATGTCACAATATTAAGTTGGCAGGAGGGGATTGTTTTAAGTAAGGGGCAAAATATTTGCTGCTTAGGAGACTTCTGCAAAGAAGAAACCAGCCCTCTAAAACTGTGCAAACGTACAAGTGTTCCTATTTGTTTTTTAAGGTCCAAGTAAAATGTTTAGATTTTAATTTTGGGTATGCCACTTTAAAATTTGTTCTTGCATTCCTTTTAGTCCTTAGCCAGATCGTTAACAAAGATGTGGCATTTTTAGCTTATGATGTAGACAGGTTAGCATTAATCTATTTTCTGATACTGTCACTCACATTTAATAATAAACCAGCTTCTTAATTTACATTTCTGACACTGTTTGAATGTCAAAAATGCAAAAACTTTACTGAAGAATTAATTTCATCAATATTTTTCTGTTATTTTCTAGTTAAAAAAGACCCCAAAAGATCATGAATACACACATGTAAAATGCACATGAAATATTTCTTGATAACAAAAATAAGGGTTTGATGGATATTTTCTAAATTTGAAAGACAAAAATACTATTTTGTTTAGCTTGCTTGCTAGCCTTTATTTCTGTTGTTCAGACAGCTGACATTCTCCCTTATAGAGTACTGCTTTGATCAAAATTGCCTCCAAGAATTTGAAGTACTTCAACTTCCCTGAGAGAAAAAAGATTTTTTTTTGAACAAAAAATACTAAAGAAACAGTCCACTGTGGACTTGCACAATGGATCTACCTGTCAAGCTTTGACACTTTCCAAAATAATAAAAAAAAAGACGAAGTACTTCAACCACACATTGTTCTGTCTAGAGAAAGCTCAGTAGCTCAGATTCACCTGTTTCATCCTGGATATCATAGTCTATGTATCTATTTCATGAGTGAAGCAAGGCATCTTTATTGTAAAATCTTGCTTTAGCTTTTCTGTGTGTTATACTGATAACAGTAAAAATATAATGTATATAACAAATAATTTTTCATAGTGTTTCACACTCAGCTCACCAAAAGTAACATCACACCTGAGGGCTTCTGAGAATCCAGGACAGGATGGAAAGTGTCCTGTACTGCACACTGTACACCAATGAATTTTTCAGTGTCTACAGCCACATCAACAGTTGTGTTAGCAGTGGTGAAATTTAAGACTTCAGTCATCTACCAACAATAAATCAAATTATTTGTTTATAATTACTTGACATTTTAGCATGATTTTAATAGATTTCTGGAGAAATGCCGTAAAACTCAAATCCTAGTATTGTTGTTATAGGATGCCTGCAGATGGGACTCACTGCCTACAAATCATATATGTTCTTCAAGCAATGCAACCAGACCTTCTTGAGTCTCCCTGCAAATGTAGGTGAGATATGATAAAATGGTAATCAAGCTTGTCATAGTGTGCCCAGCATGTCCATAGTCAGTCATATGCACCATTATGATCTTGTTAAATGATGTCATAATCTCAAGAAGCATAGACTTCCATCTGCACATTCCAGAGGAGAGGGAACTTGGAAACAAGCGAAGAAAGACCTGAGCCTGTGTACAAAATACAATGTACTTTTTCCACCTTAGTCTATTAATACACTAAGCAACAAAAAATATAATGAAGATGGGCACAACAATTATACATTTTTTTCCATCACTTTACTGTCTGAAAAAGCTATTCCATTTTTGGACTTTGGTGATTATACTGTATAACTTCTCTAATCTTTTGCCTTCTCTGAATAGATTAAATATTGAAGACTAGATGCACAAAAATCAGCTTTTGCTTAAATGTAGAAATAGCAGTCCTATCACTTTCCAAATGACAAAATTTTGTAAGAATAAATATATTTTTATTACTTTGATGATGATAAATGATTCTTACCACTGCTGGCTATAGATAACAAAGGGACAGTATCATCAGATGTTAACACTTCATGTAAAATATGGAAGCACTTATAGCTTATCAAGCTAAAATAAGCTGAAATTACTCATATAATGTATGTGAATAAAATTACTCCTAATCAAAATGAACTGCCCACATAAAAAGCCCAAATCAACAATACAAAAAATGGAACTAAAAATAACAATGACAGCTATCCTATTTCTCTGTAGAGCATAGATATTTAGTACAGTAAACAGCTAAATATGAACATGCCTTCAAAAGGACACAGTTCAAATCTAAGTTTCCTCTCCAGTCAATCTGAATTTTGTCACTGGGAGTTTGGAGGCAATTATGATGCACTCAGCAAAAACTTTTATGTGAAAATCTTTCATTTCCTCATGTTCTAAGTAAATGTTTCGTGCTAGTAACGCTTAAGCGTTTCATTTTGTATTGTGAAATGTGTCTTTACTTTTTTACTTTTAGTGTTATGATTATTAATATTAATATTGAAACTAATACTTAATTTGTGAAACAAAACAAAATATCTGGAGTGGGCCAATTTTTTGAGGAAAGATCCTCATCTTATTCTTACAATTTGAATTTTGTCAAGTAAGGTGTGAGGTGTTCTGTTTCTGTTCAACATAAACCAATCCCCTCTCCCTAAATTTTAGGTTTACTCATTAAACTAAAGTTTTATGTCTTCAATCTAATATGAAAATCTTGAATCTTGACTTCAATCAGACCAACAGCAAAAGTTATACAACTGTAATGGACCAAGCATTGCACTAGAAGTTCTATGTAGATACTGCATGATACGGTGTATGAATATTGTATCCTTCATCAGTGTACAAGTTTATTTTATGTAAATAAAAATATATATTAATATATACATACAATATATATGTTTTATGTGCATACATATATTTTAATATGTGCACATTATCTATACATGAGCACAAATAAGAAGTTTCACAAAACGTAACTAGACAGAAAAACTTTGGACATTTTAAGGACTCACATATTAGGAAGAGGAAAAAAAAGAGACAAAAGAGACAAAGAAAAGAACTATATCTGTAATCCAGATCAAAGATTAAAATCAAACAGAGAAGAGGAGAAGAAAAAAAAACCAGTCGCCTCTTCTCAGAAGCTGGGATTTCCAAAACAGATTTACTCCTGAGCAAACCAAAATGAACTACCGGTTAGACAAGGACCATGGTGGAAGACTCTGGTGAGCGCCTCTTTAGTCTCAGGGAGGGAGAGTGTTACTGAGCAGGACCCCCTAGGCTGTTGGCGGCAGGACCGGCACACAGGCTCACCGCCTCCTCGCCTAGCCAGCGGCCTGACTGCCAGCACAGGGCCTCCCTCCAGCTTCCTTTGCTCAAAGTGGGTTGTGATTTTGTGGCTCCCTGCCTTGGAGGCTTGTGTTCACTTTGCTTTTTCCCTGCAAGCAGAGAGTGAAAATGACAAGACCATTCTGGGAGGGCAGCCAAGAAGATGTCAGTGTATTTTTTCTAGCTGGGCATAAAAGTGATGGTAATGATGATGATGATTTTTGCATCTCTGAAATTTTCCCATGGATGTTGCTTTCATAAAAAGGCATTTTCTGCTTTAGAAGGCACGCCAGTGGAAAAATTCTTAAGATTAATCTAAATATTTTGGCTTCTGAAATAGAAAGTCTGTTGTACCCTACCTGAATTAAAGAAATTACTGCAAGCCTTTTGTGTTTTGAAGAACTGAGAGTTCACCTTGATGTTTTTGTTTGGGGTTTTTGGTTTTTTTCGTTTGTTTGTTTGTTTTATTTTGTGGTGGGGTTTTTGGGGTTTTTTTTGTTTGTTTTTGGTGGGGTTTTTTGTTTGTTGGTTTTTTTTTTTTTTAATTTAAGAGGAAATCATTGCCATATTTGCAGTCCTTATTAGAGCAGGGAACCGAATTGCATGATTGAAAGCTACTTTTAGTATAAATGTGAATCATTATCACAGATCTTTTAGATTGCAGTTTCATAATGTGTCCAGCAGCTTAGTCTTTCCTGAAAATAGCCTTCTATGTTAGCCAAGACATATCACATAAGGGGAATCATTGCTTTGCAGCTTTAGCCATTTGGTCCACTTTGAATTCTGTGGACAGAAGCTATTCCCTGAGAAAGAAAGCACAACTGGACTGCTTGTTTTTCAGACTTACATAAAGCCAACATGAAAATTTGTGCTTGTCAGGAGACAGAAGTATCTGAACAACATACCAGCTAGTTCCCTTTGAATGGTGATTTTTTTCATCTTCTTTTCCTTTACCATTTAACTAAGTTCAGAAGCTGGCTTCTCTTACGCTTCTTTGAATTTAAACTGGTGGTAATTCAACACTTTTTTTTTAATTATATATCTTTATTTCAAGCACACCTCATCTAGCTGTCTCAAGGCTGTTTCAAGTAACGTGTAATTTGTAAAGAATTGTATATAGTGTCTGTATTCTTTTATATTAGTTTTATTTGCCTTAACCATTACTAGGCATTATTTTTTAATTTTCTCCTGCTGGTTACCAGTGTGTTGAAACCAGAAATGACAATTGCAGCACCATGCAATTGTGTTCTACATATTCTCGGTGCACTTAACCATCCTGTTGCATACTAGGCACTAACTTACTCAACAGTGTTTATTTATGCATTTGTAAGATACTTCCTTGTCTCTCTGTTCTGTTTTCTGATTAATGTTAATAGAATATTCTGTAGAAATATGTTTTGATTGATTGGCAATCTTTTACTTTCAAAGATTGATGTTTTGCTGTTAAAGACTTTTTGTTCATTGTCTGTTTAAATAGACTTCCTTATGTCCTCTCCTATTTATATGTATTTTGCAATGGAATGCCCCTTTGCTCACACACATGATGATGTTCGCTATAAATATTAATGAAAAAATTGTACTCACGAGTGCCACATTCAGTAAAGTTCTGTTAATGACATGTATCTGCATCTGGTCATAGCTTCAAATTTTTAATCACATTTCCATGTATTAATATACATACTAGCACATAAAGTTTGTCGTTGTGTATGTACCAGTTAATGATGTTTAGAATAATCACTTGCTCCTTTTCTTCAAGTGTCCAGTTTCACTTATAAGCTCGTATAAGACATATTTTAGCTTCTGGAGAGAATGTCACTGGTATATTTACATCCATAAGCCTACCATTGCTGAAATATTACAAAACAATGCAGGCATAATGGCCATGGATTCCATTTTGGCAGGCAATGAGATAAGTATCACAGTGGCCCATCAAAAATGTTACATAGCTTTATAGAAATAAAAACTTTTTCCTCCTTTAAAAAAATGATAATAAAAATAAAGGAAGAGTAGTTACACTGAAATGTTTCAATTCATTGTTTCAGGCTAGAACATTTTCAGGGGGATAATCATCACAAAATACTCAAAGGGCATAGAAAGGTTAAAATCTAATTTCCGCTTTGAATCAGATATAACAGATATTAGAAAATGGCTCCTCTTCTTACAAATTGCCCATAATCACCATACGGCAGAATTAGTCTTCTGTTTAGCTGTTTATATAGAAGGGAAGATATGCAAGAGGAGAATTTGACATTTTAAAACAGGCTGCTGCTGTAATTTGGTGAGCTTCCCTGGTATGTGGGACGGAATCTGTGGGAGCCTAATCTGTCAGAAACAAGCAGATCAATTACTCCCACACCAAAGTTAAATGTTCTAGCCAGTGGGTTATTGTCTCGGCATTGGGTAGACTGAGATAGTGTCTATCACAGCCTTCTCACAAATAAATTCTCCAAAAGTGTAATTTTGATTCTACATGAGACCAATAATAAAATATTCTGAAACTGCACACTCTCCCTTTTCTTTTCTGAAACTGAAAAAATTGTTTTCTGCTCAGCACTAGAAAATAATAAAATTCTCAGATCCCTTACCCAGTTTGTCAATCATGGAACAGAGTGAAAAATGACTTAGGTTACTAAGGCTTATTTCAGGGAAAACTACCAAGAAATACAAGTAGAAATAAAAAATCAGTTCTCTTGCCCGTGTTTCCATCTGCAAGCAAAGAAAAAAAAAATCTTAATTGAGTGGGCATTCATTTATAATTAAGTGCATATATACCTACATATATACATATATATGCACACACAAACTCAAGCCACAAATACATATTTCTATAACTTGATAAGTTCTGGAACTCCTTGGAATCAGTAGAGAATTCATTGTTATTCCACGAGAGGTATTTAGATCCGTTAACAATAGGTGTCATTAAAACCTCTCTCTCTCCCTAGCTAAATCACCATCTGTGAGTTTTGACCATTGAAATTAAACAGCATCATACTTTAATCAGAAATCATTTTGTCTAGATTAACAAATAGTGTGGCACAATATCCATGGGGTGAAATATTTATTTCAGAAATAAATATTTCAGGCATCCACACTACGCTTCCGGGCATTTTTATTCATATTAGCTTTAGCCTGTTCCTGCAGACTGAATGGCCACAAGCAGCTGAAGCATGTTAGACATTGTCATTCAAGGTATCTTCCAGTCTAGTTTCATTCAAAAAGGAAAGCAGTTTACGTACTCGACAAGAGCCGCTCTGTGAACCAAAATACAGCTTGTGAGGACTCCTAGGAGATTAACTCCAGAAGTGCACCTGTCCTGGGGAAAGAGCAAATATAGATGCACTCAAGACAAGTAAAGAAGATGACATTACTTAGGAGCTAAGTAAAAGGTTTCTTCACACTTAGTGAAATCCTGTCTTCAGTGAAACTAAAGGGCGAATTTGTTACTTTGTATTTGCTTGGAGAATGTAAACATTTTTTGTCTTAAATCCATTTATTCCACTTTCCTGCTTGTGGAAATAATCTGTCTAAACAGTACCTCCGAGGCAGAATGAAGTTTGTCAATATTCATTGTAGTAATGGAAGAAGCAGTAACAAAATTCACTTCGTGACTGTGCAGAAGATGCCAGATCCAAGATGTGATGAAAGCTGGCGTCAGCCCATCAGACTCACTCAACTGGTGCTGATCTACGGGGCCAACACATGGTGCAGCAGCACCTAAGTCTTATGACGGAGAACTTTGTAAGCGAAAACCATCAGTGGGAGAAAGGGCAAAGATCTTGCCACATTTTGGATTGGAAAGATGGGTCAATACATGAGTTTTACAGCCATTTACAACAGAGCTGCATAAAGAAAGCATACCTTCTAGAACAAATCCCCTGATCAAACTGCTGCCACACCAGACTGTCACCTTCATCTTTAAAAATGCATTCAACCATATTGTAGGAACGATGAATGAAAAGAAGTAACACTAAAAACTACAAATTCTCTCTTTCCTCTTTAACTGAAAAGATGTAAATATCATTCTCATAAAAGCTCTTTGCTGAAAACAAGTACATATTTCAATTAATGAAGATCAAAAAGTGTCAACCACTCAACTCGAAAATAAGAATTTTTTTCACCTGTATTAAATGAACAGATTTCTTTTCTTGTTTTTTTTTTTTTCTTAACCATCTCTTTTGGGGACAGTAGTTAATAAACTTAAAATCAGAGCTGCCATTCAGATATACATAGATAGGATGCAGACAACAGGAATGTCCTGAAATTCAGCAAGGACAAGCACCAAGTCCTGAACCTGGGCAGGAAGCACACCTGCCATGGTACAGGCTAGGGACTGCCTGCCTGGGGAGCAGCTCTGCAGGAGAGGCAAAAAGCTGAACGTGAGCCAGAGCTGGCCCTGGCAGCCAACAGCCAACAGCCAGCCAACAGCATCCAGAGCTGTATCAGCAGGTGCACAGCCAGTAGGCTGAGGAATAGGTTGTCCAACTCTGCTCAATACTTGTTAAACCTCATCTACAATGTTGGTTTAGCCGTTCCCACTCCTACCCAAAGTACTATGCTCTGTAAACAAAGGCTGAGAGAGCTGGGCTTGTTCACTGTGGAAAAAATATGGCTTTGAGAGGGATCTAATAGGAATCCACCGGTACTTACAGGAGGGTAATTTATGAGATGGATCCAGTCTTTACATAGCTGTGCATAGTAGGTGGACAAGTGACAATTAGCATAAATTGAAAAAAAAGTGTTTCAGACTGGACATAGGGAAAACCTTTTTCACCATGCAGACAGTTCAGCAGTGGTGCCAGTTACCCAGAGAGGTTGTGCAGTATCTGTCCTTCAAGGTGTTGAAGACTCAAGAGGATAAAAACCTGCACAACCTGCTCTGACTCATAACTGACAGCTTGGAGAAGGATGTTGGATTAAAGATGTCCTGAGGTTACTTCAGATCTGAATTGTTCCATGATTTAAAGTTCCTGCATTGTTTTAAAGTCACTTCATTAAGATGAAAAAGTATATCCATCTTTTTAATTAAGATTCAGCATAAAAGACTTTTATAGGGGGAAAGATATTAAGTGTACCTTCTATTTCTTAAGAAACATAGAACTGATCAGAAAACTAGATCTGTTTGGAAATAGTCTGTGACATGGGATGCTGCCAGTATAGTCTTGATAACAGAACAAGAGAAGAAACAAAACAAATCCAGTGGCAAATCATCACTAAAAAATTAAATTATTTCCCTTGTAATCTCTCTTTTACCAACCTGTTATTCGTATCATATGGCATAAAGCCAAAAAGCCACAATCTGGCATCTCTTCTTTACCTCTTTCCAGTAAATGTATGCTGGGCCATTTGAACCATCTGCTGCATAGTGCTTTCTAATGGGAAGAACAGTGTACGCTTGTCGACATCTGTGTTGTAATGTCATTTAGGGGCGCACCAACTATCATGGGGAGGGAAGCAACAGCAGCAGCAGGAACAAATGCACTTGGGTTGGCAGGAGATGGGAATTGAATGTGAGGAGAAAGAACAAGCATAAATGGCTTTTCTTTTGCATTCAGCAATTCTACAAAACTATGAACTGAAATGCAAATGTCTAAACCTATCTGACTTCCTAGCTTTCTAGTCAACCAGCTTTCAATTACTTATGGAGCTTTCTGGAAGTAACCAAACCAAACCAAATAAAACCTTACCAAATCATATGGTTCTGTTTCATCTTCAAATTAATAATGTGAATGAAAGATTTTGCTTTATGCACATTACAATTCCACTGATTCAGAGATTATGCAGAATGCAATGCATATATATGCTTGGGAGAAGACTGAGGCTTCCAGGTCTGCGGTGGGACAGTAACCTTGTTCATGTCCCCACTAGTGTTATTATTGTTGGATTTTTTTTCTATTTCCTTGCAGCCCGGTTAAATTCTTTTTTAATCTCAACCCACAAGTTTTGCCTTTTTCTCCCAAGTCTCCCTCACTGCTGAGGGCTGAGTGAGCAGCTGCATGGTTTTCTGTTGTTGACTGAAGCCAAACCATGACACTTCAGTATATTAAGAAACTGGACTACTATATCACTGTCCTTAATGACGTGTTTGACAAATCTGCAAACTGGACATCTTACCAAATGACCAAGCTCCTGAACACATCCTACACTGTAGTCAAAAAGGAACAGAATGGTTTAATTTTTTAACTTGGGTCAGCCAAGAGCAACTGGTACCAGAACAGATAGTGGGAAGTTGGATGAAGCTCCATCAGTCTAGTAAAAACCCTTTTGTTAGGACTTAATATATGCGGTTGGAAATCCATAAGCTTTTTAATGATGTTGAATTTGGGTTTTTTTTTTTCAGAAAGGAATTGTTCTATAGCTATGAAAATAAGGGTGACAATTCCGGCTCTACATCCAGTCTTGAAGGAAGTTGAAAACTGAATCTGCATCTCATCATTTGGTTTATGTCAACATCCTGGACCACAGTATAAGTAGTTCATTATTGGTCAAAACCAGAAAATTTTAATTTGTACAGATGTTATAAAGTCTGAAAGAAACCTTCAATCCTGTATGCCTCTTCATAAAATTCATGTGATATTTATTACAATTGACCCATTTTTCTGTTAGAAAATAGTGATGCAGAAACAGCCCATGTGTATTTGTCAAGAGCAACTTACCTCAAATGAATTTAGAGGGTTTTTTTTCTTTCTNTTTGAGGGTTTTTTTTTTTTTTTTTTTTTTTTTTTTTTTTTTTTTTTTTTTTTTTTTTTTTTTTTTTTTTGTTAACAGACCTACTTTCTTACTTTATGAGAACAAGTGGATAATTTGTCTTTAGCCTGGCATTGCATTAGTAACAATTTTGGTACAGCCCTGGATGTCATTGCAAAAATAAAGAATAAAATCTGAATAAACTAATCCATGTGGACACTACTGGTTAAAGAATATATATTTAAAGGATATACATCATCTTGATGTCAGTATTCAAGTCCTGTAATTGATGTTCCTTGAGATTTTTTCCTTGTCTGATTCATAATTTCTTTAATAACTTAGGTGGATGACTAGGGAGCAGTTAAAAGAAATCTGTAGAAGTTTCTAGAAAGTGAGAAACTTTGGGAAACAGTGAAAATTCAACATGATTTTAATAACTTGGAGAAGTGATATGAAATTATCAAGCTCATATTCAATAAAACCAAAAGCAAAGTTTTGGAGGAGAAATCAAAAACAAAGAGGAGTAAGTGTGTAGGCAGCACTTGGTGGAAAAGGATCAGGATTTCTAATAGAGATTAACATGTTTTACAGATTATGAAAAGTTAGCTTCAGTTTGAGATGAATGAAAATGAACGTAATTTATCATAAATTTGAAGTAACTTTTGCACTCCACTGGAACAGGAAAACCTCCAAGAATACTAAGAAGTACTGTGAGACCTCCAAATGAATACTTTAGAAGCTAACTTAGAGAAACTTTGAGGCAAATTAGAAAACACAGAAGAAAGCAACACAATCTATCATTTTGCTTATCAAATTCATAAGAGAAGTTGAAGATAAGACTCAGAAGGAACCCAGTGATCTCTTAGTTCAAAAGACAGGTTGTTATAAAAAAGCAATGAGCTTTTTTTTTGATGCCTATGCTAATGAAAATTCCTAAAAGTTTTGTAGCACATCGGAGGTTACAAAAGCACTTGGCTTAATCAGCTAGAGGCACTGTTATTCATACAGTATTTAAGTGCACCAAAAACTATGTAGTCAAATAAGGTAGCATTTTAATATCAGCATAAAGTAGAAGCAATGTTGAAAATCCCAGTTAGCTTGAGGAATGAAAACGGAATGAAAATAAATAGGGTGAATGAAAACAACTGTCTGGGATGAATATGGAAAAGACCTTGACTGAAAAAATTAGCTCTTCATAGCACCTAAAACCTTACAAAGACTGACTGAGGGATGGAGGAACAAAAAGGAAAACAATGGAAAAACAGTTCCTAGCCTTATCATCAAGAAGCAACACCAGGAATGAGAAACAATAAGGAAACCTGGACTCTCTGTGAAGACATGCCAGATATGTTCAAATCCAACTTAAATATTGTTCCTCTTATTTGTAACAGACAATAAGTTATTGATAATGAAATCATGTTAGGTGGGTGACATTGAGTACCGCTGTATTCATGTTTTGAAGTGGAATAGTTATTCATCTCTCCTACAGGAATTTAATCACTTACCTCCTCTGAGAATCTTATAGTCCAGCTGGTGAGTAAAGGTATTCACTCAATGAATGGGTGAACAGCAGCAACCCTCAACTGACACAAAACACTTTTTTAGGTGCAGAAAAAGAAAAAAAGTCCGATTTTCAACAATTAAACCATGCACACTGACATATAATGAGGAAAAAATCCGTCTCTAATAGATTAAAAAAGTTATATTCTACCTAGCAAAAAATTTTTTTTATCTTCTTGCTGGTGGTTTTTATAACACAGGCAGTGAGCATCTGGAAAGGCTAATATGGTGTAAATATTCTGTGGGTCGTAGGAATGGACTATTGTCCCGCCTTACAACTCTGAATTTTTCAAATAATGAAGAATATTATTTGGCATAACAAAATACAACAGTAGTCCAATCATAAATGTTGGATTCACATAAATGCTTTATATTTTTACAAGGTTGTGTTGGTGTGTTAGGTTTTTGTTATTTATTAAAACTTTCCATTAAAGATAGCCTAAGAGTCTGTTCAACACAACACAGGTGAGGCCGTCTGTGCTATGCAGACCTCAAAGAAAGGACCCTGCTTTGTGGGAAACTGTCCTATCTATGAGAAATGTCAGTCTCTGGCAGCTGGGGAGGAGGAAACATTCCTGTAATCCCCTTTTACAGACTACAATGTCTGTTTTTTGCTTTCCCTGTGAAGCTTATGAAATATGACTCTTTAGCTGACAAAATTTGCTCTACTTCTAGCCTTGGTCATTTTACTCAGTGTCCAGTAATGAAAGTGTTAAGGGAAAGAGTTAGAAAATTATCCAGTCTATGTTGGTATTTAATTTGCCTGGCTTAGATTCTTGACAGCGAATTGTTGAATTCTGAACTAATCACTACCTGTTCCCATTTTATTCAGTGGAGAAAGATAGATGCATCCAGGAGAGATTCTTCTTGGCTCAAGATGACTGTCTAAACTTAGTGAGATGGATTGCCCTTTGCAGGTGTCTATTTATCTTCACTAAGCTACAAAAAGAACCTAGGATGATTATGTTAGCCTAAGATAACTAATTGTTTGATGTCTAAACTTAGGTAAGATAAATCCTACCTGTAATGCCTTTTTTATTTGTTTGCTTTACAGTTTGGTGTAAACACTTTCATACAAATAAGCAAAAGAAAAAACATTGTAAGCTGTGGCATAATACAAATTCTGCTGAGTGCACTAAGAATCTTACAGCTGCTGTCTGTGAGATTTGGATCAGACAAATAATTTCCTCCTGTGATGGAGTCTTGGGAAATTTTTCATTACTCTAATTATTTGTGGAGGTTGTAGGGTGTAGATGTTTCCCTCCTTAAATCCATCTTTTGCTCTATGTATATGCCAAATATAGACTCTAGAGATGAGGTTCAACCATCCAGCTTTAGCTCTCTTAAAATCACATGGACTAAGTTAGTCATCTAGGCTTATTCAGTATCAATGGAGAGACATGGTCATGCCCAAAGGGCAGCCTCTCTTAGATAACAGCCTTAGGGGTAATTTGCCTTCTGGAAGTGCCTGCCTTATTACACAACAGAAGTGGGGGCAAACAATTTAGCCTCACACATGCTAACAGATAAATAGAAGAGGCAAACTGATTCATTCTCAATGCTATAAAAATGAGATATTATGTTATGGTGCAAACTGAAGCAAAACTTCCAACTGAATTTGAACTGATTGTGAGTGAACTTAAAAAAAAAAAAGAAAAGGTCTGATATTTGTAAATTATCTTTTTCTCCCAAGAAAATAATAACTGAATGTTTCTGGAATTTTTACTATGTGATTAATTTAAGACTTTTTTTTTTTTTCCAATTACTAAATCATTTGTAAACCAGTCCTGATTTCTATAAATGTGTTAATCATATAGCAATACAGCAAAACAAATATGCAAATTGCCACCTATGGAAATGTTCTGAAACACCTCAGTTCACTTACTTCCTAGTCAGACTACATTCAGGTGATTATTCACCTAACTTTCATAGCATTTTAATTTTTGTCTTTGTAGTTGATACGAATAAAGGAAGAAGTAATGTGACGATATTCTAAACTGAACACTTCCATTGAAGCAGATGAGTGGCTGCTTGGCTTTTCAATTAATTGTGAAAATTCTTGTTCTAGTCCATCAACAACAGTAACAAACCCCTCTTAGAACTAAATTCAATCAAATCTTTATTTGCAAAACACCAAAGTAACCATGGCCAAAAATGAGTGGTTTTTTACTAGTTTCATGATAAACTTGGTCACTTGTCCTATTGATGGATGTATAGAATGAGTTATTGCTCTGACGAATGATTACTTAACAAACATCACATCATAGAAATTCTCATACACCGCTGCTGCTCACACTTTGAATGTACAAAATGTTGTCTTGACAGAAGTAGATGGTTCCCATTTTATATTGTAAAGGTAAAGTAGTATTTTTTCTTATCCTTGACAGTAGTTTTATGTGAAGGTAGGACTTTCACAGTATGTACTTGAGCTCAAGGTTTCTACCATCACAAACTGGTTAGAATTGGTCCCCTGGACTTGACAGCTTCCAGTATGGAAGAAGTCTATCAAACTTTCTTGGTCACAGTTTGCCAAAGCTCACCCTTTTCTTATCTCAGCAGCCCTTCCATTTGGTTTTAACCTGTTTTCCTGTGAGCACTATATAAACATGCTCTGGTGTGTGTTTGCCTAGCCAGCTGACTGCCTGCCTGCACTTCAAATAACTGCTGCACAATTGGGCAATCTCAATCACATTCTCAGTCGAATTTGGCAAACTCCTAGTCTTCAAAAGGTTATTAGTAGTTTTTGTGAAAGATGACAGCCAAATAAAGGATATGGTCCTTGTTGAGCTGTTCTTGAGAGAAAATCTGCAGTATAAATACAGTCTTTATATGATGTCATATAATCCACACAGAAAAGAAATTATGAATACTTCAGCTAAAGGGAAAGCTTTAGACTGGACTCCTGTTAGACACAGGGATAAGGATCAAATCCATGGAAACCAGGATTCATTACTTGGACACTCACAAAATTACACCTTGTTTCCTCCTCCTGGATTTCTCTTTGCGTCCTTGGGTTGGGGTTTGTGTATGTGTGTTGGCTTTACTTGGTGCTTTTCTAGCACCATTTAAAAGGATGCTTTGCAGTTATCAGCATGAAGCCTTAATATTCCTCAAAATAAATGGCATTTTTTTCCAGGTCTAAAAGGCAGTACTATAACTAAGCCTTTTTTTTAGATCAAATGAGACATTTTTCCCATTAATTACTTTATAGATATATGGCATACATACATGATGGATCCTACTATCTTACTATATGCTGTGCTGTGATCTCTTGTTTCTAGGTCAAAAGGATGGAATATTAAGTGAAGAATTAGTAAGAACTGCACAGTCATTAATCAGTATGTCCATTACCCTTCTTTCACTAACCAAATTTCCTGGGGTAGAGGGCGAAAGCAAAACTGGTTTTTCCATCAAAATTCACATTTTAGCGTAGGAAACAGGTTATATTGAGAAACATTGTGATTTCTTAATTAGCAGAATTGAAGGATAAAGGGGCTTCAATGCAAAGTTGCAAAGAAATAAACATTTTTATTTTTAAAATGTTGTTTAAAACCCACCCATTTTGAAATTAAATGTAATTTCTGAATTAATTTTGAAACTAAAAATATCACCATGACATAAAAATGTCATTTTGAGAGAAATTTCAAAATGTTTTATTTCAACACTTACAATAAAAGCTATTCCTCCTTGGTAAATTTCCACACTTAATGCAATGGAAACTCATTTTGAATTACTGAAACTTTGTGAATAATTTCTTTTTTAATAATTTAAATACTACTAGAAAATGACCTAATTTGTGGGGGAAATCTCCTAATCGTGAAACAGAAACAAGTTATCAGAAGATCTTGCAGTCTACTTCCTTGCCCTGTAGCAGGATAGCTGAATATAGATCATCCCTGAAAGTGACTTTTAAAGCTGTTTTTCGTAAACCTATAATAAGAAGGATTTAAATAGTTAAAATATTCGAAGTGAGATATTAAATGAGAAGTTGGCAGCAATAAAAAAATATTTTAAGTCTAAGAATACATAAAGATAAAACAAATGGGACACAGTTCAGGCTTGGAAAGTTCATTAATCTGTGTTTTAAAGGGACTTTATAGAGGAGTAATTCCCAGAGAATGTAACAAGAGAGTCCTCATGACATATTACAAAGGTGATTGTGTTGCTCAGATGAAAAATCTTCCATGGAGAAACATATCTGTTCTGCAGCCCAATTCTCTTCATCCAATGGATGTAGCAGTACCGAAGCAGCTCCTGCGTTGACTACCTATCCTTTGTTACTGTATATTATTTAGAGCAATGCATACAGGAGTATTACAGGTGATGTTATATTGAAGTGTACTGTTCACTGACTTTGAGAAATACAACAGTCCACTGTGAGAAAGAACTGTACTGCTACAATACCCCACTTGTTGGTCCTAGATATCTTTCTAATGCCTCAGAGCATAGTGGCACTACTGGGGACTTAGATTCAAAATTCTGCTGTTGTTTTGGTTGTTGTTGGTTTGGGTTTTGTTGTTTGTGTGTTTTGGATTTTGTTTGTGGAGGTTTTTTACTCCTGAACATATATTTGCTGCAATTTCTTTGCCATTACACTTCACTGTTCAGTTGTAGCTATTTCATTCATCAGCCTTTGCTCACCCTGGGCTTTCTGTAGCTTAAAAAAGGATGAAAACCCACTCTGACCAATTAAACCAGGAGTGTTAGGAAGCATCTCTCACTGCTGTGCCAGCGAAACTAGCAAGCAAGGCTCTTCTAGACCAGCTATAAATGAGAAGCATTATTCAGTTATATTTAGTTGTCTTTTGGACAGTCTGTAAGAGTTTAGAGAAGGTACCTTCTTTACTAAGTTTGGTGGCTGAAATTAAACAATTTGAAAATCAGAGAGTTAAGTTTGCTTGTTATTAGAAGATCCAAATGAAATTCTTTCCAGATTTTATCAGAGCTCTGTTTTATTAAAAATCACAAAAAATTCTGGTTAGTCTAAAGAGTCATTACTTCCAGTTACCACAAAATCTGCAAAATTTAGTTTTATCTAATACTGTCTTCACAGTAAACACTGTCGTAATTAAAGAAGGGCAGCCAAACTGGCTAACCAATTTTAGTGAAGGGTCACTGCCTACATCTGCCAGACTGTCTTGTGCTCATTAGCATATTGTTCCGTTGTATACAACTTGGAGTATAAGCGATCATCCAAGGATGCAGCACATTGTGATAAGCAAACTTTCAGCAAGTCTGAACCACCTGCAGATAATATTTGAAAAGTTGCTTGTCCACCACATTATATCCAGTATTGTTGTAAACATGATGGATTTTAACAAAGTTATACTTCTGATTTGGATCAGACAAATTATGAAAAATAATGGCTAAAACAAAATATAGATTGTTGCTTACATGTGGATTGCCAACCAAAGTCAGGTTATGACCCTTTGTTTAACTGACCAACTTTTTTCTACACAAAGCCTCCTTTAAACAGATAGGTTTTGCTTTTTAGAACTGATTAAGTCACTTTGTAAATTTTTGTACAAGTCACATGATACTGAATCACGTGCTCTGTTAATAAATCTCCTAAATTAAATGCCTTTGTTTCATTTCAAAAACAATTTTACTTTGTCATTCAACTAATTGGTTGAAAAAAAAAAGAAAATCTGACTTGAATACTTATATGAAGCCCATTTAAATCAAACAAATGTTCATGAATAAAAAAGGTCACTAAGCAGTTGAGTCAAATCCTCTGTTCTAGTTTAGTGAACTGTGTCAGGAACAACACTGTATATTACATATTACTGTACATATATACATATTACTATGTATAACTATAATTTCCATTGAAAAAAATTCCTTAAATTCAACTGCAAGATCACCAGCATCACATTATGCTATACTATTTGAATGATAATATGGTTATGAGACAGAAAATTTTAAGATTTATTATTGACCTGGAATCCCAGTACGATACCTTAACTGTGAACTCAGCCGTCTTCTCTGTAGATAAGTTTGTCTTATTATGACTCTTCCTGTTTGCCAAACTGTATTTACATTTCCAAATACTTTCTTGTAGAGTAACTATGTAAGAGATGAGAAAGCTCTTGAGTTTGCTTCTTCTGTATTACTTCCACTCAATTTAGGTTTTCTGATGGGAAGTAGCTTTCAGAATTAGCTATTGTCCCTGTGAATTTGTGGGAATGACACAGTTTAAAGATTACAAAACTGTTTATATGATTAATATAAACATGATTTTGTGTGAAGTCACAGTCCTTTCACCGTCTTTTGCTGTATTGAAGAAGTTAAGCAGCTAAGACATTCAGAGTGGCTTATAATACTTTATACATGACTTTTGTCAGCTTTGCTGCAGTATGTGCTGTAAATCTTTTGGAATAGTCATGGTCTACTAGGCCAATAATCTCATTTCTGAAATGCCTTTAAATATGTATAATAGCTCCAAAGAAGCAATTATGACCAAGGAAGTCAATAAACCATGTTTAAAAAGTTCAGAAATTGTTATATTCTTCTCAGTTAACTCAGATTCTGTTTTGCTATAAAATAACTAATTTTATTCTCATCTACCCACCATTTTAAACTCCCCGTCATTGAATTAGTATAGCAGCATGTTAGATTGAAGGAGTCTCAAACCAGCTACAGCTGAAAGTATTGAGGATACCCCCATTAAGTTTTATCAAAATTGAACAAAATCTGAACAGCATGAAATTTGGAACAAAAATATAAAGCAAAGACAGTCAGAAGTAAAAGTTTTTATTCATTTTTTTAATTCAACCCAAAGGAAGCTGGTGAACAGGAGGATTTGAAGAAGGTAAGATTTCAGAAAAGCCATGCTTAAATACTCCAGCAATTTCATATATAGGAGTGCTGTACTGTAAGGCAGGAACTGAAAAATGCTGCTTCAGCAGGACCTGTGGAGAAAGAACACTCCTCTAACTTTCCATCTTTTTCTCATCTTACTTAAGACCAAAAGAGATAGCAGCTAAACCTTCAAAATATTAAAACAATTTTCCATATGTTAGAGATGACAGTAAGAATTAACATATTGTTATTAGACAATTTTAATAGTCTAATCCAGACTATACTAATCTAATCCCTTTTTATAAAATTTCAAGATTGCAATAAATGCCCTTTGACCAATATTTATTTATGTATTTTCAGTACCCTTTTAGTCAGTTATTTGCCAAAAACATTAGTTAAAAGCAGATCGTTCATGGTGTCTTTTATATTACCTATTTACTCCTGAGGTAATAGGAGCTAAGAGGGAAACACCAGTGATATACCTCAAAGGAATTAAAGGGTATTCCTCTAAGAAGGTAACACGGCCAACAGCCCAGCTAAGTGTCTCCACACCAATGCATGCAGCACGGGCAAAAAACAGGAGGACCTGGAAGTCACCAGGCTGCTAGGAAGCTATGACCTAGTTGCCATTACTGAAACTTGGTGGGACAAATCCCATGACTGTAGTGTGGCTCTTGATGGCTACAGGCTGTTTGGAAGGGACAGACAAGGAAGGAGAGTGGATCCACTGCCTTCTACATCAAGAAATGGATAGAGTGTGGAGAGCTGTCTCTGAAGAATAGACATGAGTGGGTTGAAAACTTAAGGGTAAGAATAAGAGACTGAAGAAACAAAGGGATCTTTGTGGTTGGTGTCTACTACAGGCTGCCTGATTAAAGGGGGCCTATTGACAAAAACTTCTTACTCCAATTACAGGAGGCACTGCGCTTGCAGGTCCTCATCCTACTGGGGGACTTCAACCACCCCAACATCCGCTGGGAAAGTACTACAGCAAGCTGTAGGCAATCCAGGAGACTCCTGGAGTGCATTGAGGGTAACATCTTAAGCCAGGTAATAGAGAGCACCACCAGAGGAGCTGTGATACTCAACCTGATGGTTACCAATGCAAGTGAGATAATCAGTGACATCAAGATTGGTGGCATCCTGGGCTGCAGTGATCATACATGCACTGGTGGAGTTTTCAGTCCTGAGGGATATGGGTCAGGGGAAGAGTAAAGTCAGGATCCTGAATTTTTGGAAAGCAAAATTCCATCTCTTCAAGCAGTTACTCAATGGGACCCCCTGGGAAACTGCCCTCAGGGACAAGGGAGCTGAACAGAGCTGGCAGATTTTTAAGGATGCTTTCCATAGACTGCAAGAACTCTCAATCCTCAGGTGTAAGAAATCAGGAAAGGAGGGCAAGAGACTAGCACGGCTGAGTTGAGACTGCAGGTAAAACTGAAGGGCAAGAAGGAAATACACAG